>AP028424.1:22895799-22960799 GCA_036509395.1 Antheraea yamamai
CCACGTACTGAAGTGCCTTATCATAGATTTTCAACATAACAATATTACTATTTATTTGACCATGTAAATAATTGTAGCGAAATAGTTTCTAATTAAAAAAAATGTGTTTCTGTATAAAATACTAAATTATAATCGGTGGGCATGTGATGGTTGTGCAATAAATGTTAATATAGCTTCATTTTTAATACGGACTGTTAAATTATAGTGGCAAGTAATTTGTTTAATTGTAGAGTGATTATTGGATGTGATATCCATATATCCTTGTCCATACAAGGAAAGACGAAAATTCAGTTCGGTTTTATAGTGAATAAAACTTTAAGAATAATTGCGGATATGTTTTCCAACAACATACACGGTATTTATTATGATAAAGTCGTGTTATTTGATATATAAAATATATTATTTTACGTATTCATGTTCTATGCGTGTATCTAATGAAGTTAAGATGTGGTATGGTGTTGGCACTCATGTGAAAACTGACATAGTACCGTCAACTTATAATAGATGTCGCGCGGGTCGTTCTAACAAATGAATCTATATCGTACAGTGTATTGATAGTTCCTGGTATTCATTTGAAGATTATGTAAACCGAGACGCTCTGGTGTATGTGATTGCTAAAATTTTTGGTTATTACATAGGTGTGTTTATCTTAATAATTTTGCATGCTATATTTAATAATGTTCAAATAATAAATCAAAACTGACAAAGTTTATATAGTTTATAACTTGAGTTGAATTTCGACCACCTTTTAAGGTAACTCCAGATGTGGTTTGTGATAAGCATACGAAGCATCAAACTTATATTTGCTATATAAAGAAAGTGAATCGAATACATACATAATGAAATAATTTTACATGATTCAAGATCTGCTACTTAAGTCTATATTAAATTGCACAGCCCACGATAATATTTCCTACTCTAATCCGCTGGAGACCACACTCTTATCACCTACTTATACACTTGAAACACTCAAATTGACCGATCCAACACTAGTACCGATAATGTACTGAAATATTTTTGATGAGAGCAAATATAATAATAGCAAATAGTGCATTATTTTTTATAGGCATGTATATACTATAATGTAGTGTAATATTACAAGTAGTGTAAGAAAGATAAGCGTTTAAGACTGAAAAAATGGAGTTTTTGATAGAGTACGAATTTCTTAGTATGATAGAAATTTTGAAGAATATCAGAAGTATCAAAAGTCTTCGAAAATATAACGCCCACGTACCTACAAGGAGACAAAGCCTACAGTCATAATGAATCCTAAATCTGTATATAACCGTTTACAAATTCATTTAATAGAGTGCGCTAGTGACACGGTGCGATTAGTCCAGTATAAATGTACCCTTTGAATATAAACGTTTAGTCAATATTCAATATTTCCTACGTCGATTCATTAAAACCCTATCTTTATAGAAATAATGAGATAAAAAAATCAAAGAAAAAAAAAATGAAGTTTGATTGTTTATTTTAAATTTATGAATTGTTCACAACGATACGAAAGACGATCTTTGATATAGTTCTGTGTTGTGTATTAAATAATCTAAATCCAATCTAATTCCAAATTAGAGAGAATATTAAACACTTAGATAATAATAATCGTTAGCAAATAACATAATTCTTTATTCGAGAATTGACGATAGGATTATAGATTCATTAATCGGGTACAATTTATAACACTCTTGAAGTAGATACACTATGTACTCCAATAAGCCGTGTGAAGACGTTAACAAATTTATGGCTATGACATGCCACTCATTCATCAGATAATTTTTAACTACTATAAACAGATCTAAAATGCAAAATATACTAAAAATTTTATAATACATACTAATATCATATTGTCTTAATGCAAATCTAATTTTAATGGGGCGTTACCTTAAAAACCTAACAATTTATCAACGCTAACGTTAAACTTGATAAAACTGAAGACATCTCGATACGTACGTGCTAATTTTTCCGCCATAGTATATACTTAGTACTTAGGTATATGATATCATTCTGCCGTGCTATATTTCTATGTACACTGACTATCGAAAATGTATTTCATGAAATAGGGACTGTGACGTAATAGTTGACCATACTAATAACTCTTCAGCGATTTAATTTTAAAATTTAGGAACTAAATTACGTTCCACAAATGCTCGTGGAGGTATAAAATTCACAATACAACAGATATTAATTTTATAATTATAAAACGCGCTTCTATTTTTTCAGGTGTAAAGATAAAAATGAGGTCGTATAGGTTAACCTTTTTATTTGGCAATTTCTAATGTAAATGATTTTTTTTCTATATTGGTAATCGTCTAGTATATGGACGACTAATAGGTGATTTAGCTTATTTGATTGAATTCACTATACTGAGCATTATTTGTTAGTTTTATCCACATTTCCTAAGTTACTATAGCATACATTACCATGGCAGAATGGTACACGATTTAAACGCTTCTACACGCGTAGGACTTTTCACGACACCTGTGTCGGTCAGGGATTCAGAGGTTGACAATTCGAAATATAGTGTATTTTAAAAGGGAGGAAATATTTTCATTGGCATTTACCCGAGTAGCCCTATCAGTACATTCCCTCGCACGGATCCTTAACTTACTTGTTGCGAAGTTATATATAAGTAACTTCGTTCCTAATTAATTTGCTATCTTTATAGTCAGAAGAAGCAGATCCCATTAGCAGAAGTGGCATTTACTTGGATATAGAGCGACGTTAAATTTGCCAACACGAAAAGGATGGCGAGGATTACTTAGTAAAAAAAAAAAGGAAAATAACATTATGATAATTTAGAAAGGTAGAAAAACTTAATAATAATCCTTTTTGTTAATATTTGGTACTGTATTTTTGGTTATTTCTTACGTGATATTCAAAGCAGTCAATTTATTGAACGTGGTGACAGTGACTCTGTGAAATAGACATATGACAAATAAAAAGCAATATAAAATATGACGGAATATAGTTTGTCATATTTTTACATTCATTTATTTTCAATAAAATAGTATTAATAGATTAATATAAAAAGTTACGGTACAATAGAGCATGTATAATAAAAGCTATCATAACTTAATGTAATTTTTTGGAGAGTAGATAATGTATGAAGTTAGAATTATAACTTTAAATGTAATCTAAGTACACTACTATAATACGGTTTTCCAATATACGATAGACACACAATATTATTTAGATTCTTATTAGTTATATATTTCGTAGACGAATAAAATAACTGGCCAATTTATAACTAGATGGCGTATTATCTTGCTTAGTACTGCGCAACGAGACTAGATGTCGCTGGGAGTACGGTACCGCTGTTTTCCACAGTTGCGACGATCGTATGAAATATCTTTACGAAGTGCAGTAATACTTGGATAATAACAAAATTCAAGGACCAACTAGAAATGATTAAGATGAATATTCAACTTGGAGAGGTTACAAAAGCTTTAAATAGATAGTTGAAACTTCTTCAGGTTCTACTACAGTTTAATATTTAACTGAGGTTATACGAAACTTTTATGTTTGTATGTATAAATATGTATGTATACATTTTTGATACGTTTATTTATACGAATTATGTTTATGTCTGTTTGTTTATGACAATTGGCCATGTTATTTTATTCGTCCACAGTAAAGAAGGTATGCTAAAAGGTTAAAACACATTGATAATATGCATTGATAAACTTATATGTTATAATATTCCCATCAACTTACAGATACAGAGGATATAATATTATACTATTTAATCCACGGTGAACATCGATAATTATTATGAGATTAATAAGATAATCAAAAGCCTCGCTCATTGCCCGGTATTCATATTGGCAAATATTAGGTGTATATCATACGGACAATATATATCTACCGTGTGAGTTGAGTATTTATTTTTATATGATAAAATATTAATGATATATTTATTTATTGAATATGAATTAAAAGGGTCATTATGATAGATATCCCACCATTTGTGTGATGATCGCGACCCAGTCGAGTATAAATATTGGTTATTGGACATGTATTTGCTGATCCCGGGACGTAATTGTCTTAAGCGTGTGTTACATACACCTGATGTATGGTACTCACGAGTCAGTAGCTATAAAAGTTCGGTAAGTAATACTATTTTTGTAGTATATGCTGCTATTATACATTAATTTCGAGAAATGTTTGTTTTTCTTTCGATCATGTTCAACCATTACGACTTTAATTGAGTGTTCTGAAGATGTATTTTTGATATTAGTTAAGTGATACGTTGATAAGAAATGGTCGAAATATTTGATTTAACTTTGAATTTTCAACGTCCTCTAGGCATTATGTTGTTAAATAAATAAAAAAATGTAGATATATATATATCTGAACAAGATCAAAGCACACGGTAGAATAATTGTCGTAGCTCCATTAAGTAAATGTGAAGTCCGGCGAGAGTATGACTGTTGATTAATCGCCCCCGAGTGAGAGAGCCTGAACGATGCGAGGGTCGGCTTTGCTGCCCTCGCGGAACTCCTCAAGAGTGAGCCGGTCGTCGTGATTCTTGTCCATCTGGTCGAATATCTTGTCGACACGCTTCTGAGGTGTGTTCTCGTCTTCGGGCTGTGGTGTTTGACCCTGGTAATTGATAAACAATTCAAGGTGAACATTTTTTTTTTAAATTATAACCCTTTTTGGGCTTTGGCATTTGACCTCATCTTATGTTAAATGACGACATGGTCTATGATTGTAACTTAAAGGACAACGCACCAACAGCGACTTGGCGACAGATTCTCAACTAAAGGGTGGTAGCTAGCCAGGCGGACTTAGAACTTAGTCCTACCACCAAGCAAAATCATTCTTCTATCCAATATTCTATCATTTTTAGATGAATTTACTCGATTGCGATGAAACTTTGATTCTCTACAATAGGTGGCGCGCGAATTGTTTCATTTGAATTGATTTGTTTCAACAGAAGCGATGTCGCAGATTGAAACTATTACTTGATATAACTATTTTATTATATTGCAGTAAGATAGTGGGTGATGGCACAGATTTCTCTTCAAGACAAAATCTGATATATAGTCACGAACTGGGGTCACTGATATTGTTACAGTTGTAGCTCAGAGCAAACTGAAGTATGCATGCCACATATGCCGCAAGGCCGATGACAAATAAAACATTATTATTGAAAAAAAAATATTATTATTGTAGGCGAGGCCCAAAACTGGTCATAAGAGTGTGGGCTGATCGCCGATCTGGTTTACGATAAGGAGTTTGACCAGGATTGCTATTGACAAATGGTATTAGAGAACAATGTGAAAGACCTATACTAAAGAGATGTTGTAAGATAGTTGTCTCATTACTGGAAAGCATCTCTTTCCAGGTATTATAGACAGATATGCTCCGATATCATTACGTAGTATAAAACAAAGTCCCCTACCGCGTCTGTCTGCCTGTCTGTTCGCGATAAACTCAAAAACTACTGAACGGATTTTCTTGTGGTTTTCACCAATGGATAAAGTGATTCATGAGGAAGGTTTTGGTATATAATTTGTCAAGGATTTTTTTATAATCAGAGCGGGACAACGTCTGCCGAGCCCGCTAGTAATCAATAAGAGCAAACTATTTATGTTCTTGTTTAGTTATAAACGATAATTGTAAATTCTCCAGGGAGAGCGATAGAGACGTTACAAAGCTATTTAAAGTTAGAAACAAAGACTATCCAGTTCTAGATCCAGATATACCCAGTTGTCATTTGCCATTATCATCAACCTGTAAGAGACCTACTGCAGGGTAGGCCCACGACGTATTGGCGATTTCAAACACTGAGAAGTCCCTAGTTGTATGTTTTCCCACAAATAACATTTCTCAGGTTCAGGTTTCCTCACAATGTTTCCATTACCGTCAGTCGATAGTGTTACCAATTTAAATTGGTAAATGTACGCGAATTCCGAAAAATTCTTTGGTACTTGCCATGATTTAAAACTGCTGACAGCGGATTGATATTTCAGCGGTCAAACCACTAGATCGCCATGAATTGTCTATCGGCTTGTGCAATTGTCTGACTGCGTCTAAATGAGAGCTATTATATAACTATAAAATATATAAGCTATTCTATAATAATACATAATAATTATAAACAGAAAATGGTTTTACTTACCACCATTTGGTAAATGGCGTCCACTATGTTATACATTTCGTCTCGCGTTATGTAACCGTCGTTGTCCACATCGTAAAGGCGAAAAGCCCCTGCAATTTTAATATATGTCATATAAACAAATTACACTATTTATTTATATGCATATTGCATACATATAATAAGAAAGTAAATCTAACGGGACTGTACTTTTCCGAATAAAATTGTTGCAGGTATCATGGAATAAGTATATAAAATACATTTCAATCATTTTTATAAATGTCTGTCTGTCTGTTTGTATGAACACGCATCACTGATAAAGTACTACTTTCACGATAAAACATTATCAAGAATATCATAAAGTATATCCTCGAATAACATTTAGTCTTGGTTTCATTAAAATCGATCCACTCTATAAAAAGTAATTATAATTTGAATGACGGCTCCAGTTAAGTACGAGAGAAGGGTAGGTAAGTAAATGCAATTCAATCTGTTACAAAAACAAAGATATTATATTATATATATTATATAAAACATAGTAAACGAAACACTGTTTTGCATTAAGTTATATAGGGACGGAGTCGTGAGTACAGGTAGTATTTAAAATACTAAGAGCAGTTCGAACGATAATAGTGTCTTTTTATAATAACTGAAATGAAAAATACTTACAACCAGAATGTTACATTATATTAGAATACTTACAGTGCAACTTTTCGTCTAAATTGCCCCTTGACGTGACCGATAGAGCCCGTATGAACTCTTCAAACTCAATGGACCCGTCCTGTAAGTGAATACTTAGTTATACAGGCTGAATGCTTACACAGTAGCGATATTTAACACATCCAGTGCTACAAAAAGAACAAAAACTATTTACCTAATCATTTAAGAAAGAAATTGAGCCATCACGGGACGTCTGGCAGATGTGAAACATCGAAATTGTTTTGTATAAGTTATATGCATAAAAGAACAGATTACGACAGGAATTATCTATGGCATAATGAAAAGATACAGATTACAAATCTGTTCCATAAAATAATTACTGTTTATTTATTTTATTATATAAATATTTATTTCTATGAAATACAAAAATTCAAAGAAATCACCGCAAGTTTGGCGGCATTTGACAAAGGGCGCTAGGTCGTCGGCGCGTGCCGCGTAATAATAGTAGACCGAGTGGCCGACAAAACAATTTGAATCTTATGTTTAGACTTTTGTGTGTGTTTTTTGTATTTCGTTAATAGTGCAATGTTCGTGTTTTGCGTCGCCACGTCTCACCACACCAACAATCAGGGTTTACCCTCGCCTATAGGTGTTTCACATCAAAATCAAACGATGTCACGCTATAAATATACCAAAATATAAACAAAACATAAAATTATATATGAAAATATTTATTTATTAGAAACATTTTAGTTTTATTTTAAATACATTTAAGAATTCAATTTCATTAAGTTTCTTTGATAATTCATTAGATACTTTAGCTCCCTCATATTTTGAGTTTTGTATACCATATCGTGTGTTTACTTGGGATTAATTTGTGTTTTTCGCAAATAGCTTTTCGAGGTATTTATAGGAAAGCTTATTTGTGTATGCAAATTTTTATGTATAATTTTTTTTTTTTATAAGATTTTATAAGATTGTTTGTAAGATTTATTATACATTTGCCTTAGAGTCATAATATTTGTTTCTCTGTATATTTATCAATGAATGTTAAATTATTATAATTGAAAGATATTTACATACATCATTTTATTATTTATAAAAAAGTGATCGTAATCTTTTTACGTTTTTCGAAATTTGGACAATGTTTTGCGGGGAAAAAATTCAATTCCGATGAGTCAGTTCAAAACGCTTCCAAAAAGTCTAATGATTCAAGCTCATAATGAATTTTTAATAATGAAATCAGTTCTTTCCCATCATATGACGTAAGTGTATAGATAATAATGATACATACTTCGATTGATGAAATATATAATTGCAGTTTTCTTTTCGTTTAACTTCTTCCATAACTCTGATTCCATATACAATAACCTAATATTAGTTAGTGTAATATATAGGCTATTTTATTATATTTTACTTATGCAGCTGAGAGGCTGTCAGTCCGGCTAAACGGATAGCAGCTATTTACAACAAATTTCGGCATTTATGTTTTTCGAAATTATATAATACACACATCAAAAAAGTCTAAGCAACATGCGTGATATTACAAATTTTACCATTTGTATTAATTAATTTCTAAGTATTTACTCAAACAAAGTGCGTGGGTAAGTAAACTTTTTTGTTATTGATGACATACTGGCTGGTTGTAAAAAAAAAATTTGATTATGTTTTGTTTTTTCATAAAATTCAAATGGCTGCGAATTTGTTTGAATTTAAGTGCGTTTTAATTTCTACGTTTAGTCTTGATTTTATAATTTTACCAACCATTGAAATAAAGTTAGCGACAAAATTGAATTGTTAGATATTCTTTACGCCATGAAGCGACGTCATTTGATGGCAGATGAAATGCAAAGAGCTGTAGGGATGTTGCAAGCGGGAAGTAATCAATCTCAGGTATCTCGACATTTTGGCATTCATAGAAGTGTTATTTGTCGTCTTTGGCAGCGCTACAATAATACAGGAGAACCCGCTGAACAGCATCCAGGCCGTAAAAGGAGTACAACCACTCGACAAGACCGGTACATACAACTGACTGCAAGACGCCAGCCGATGTTAACCGCTCGAGAGATAAGTTTGAGGCTACAAATTTCAAGTGGTGTTGATGTAAGTCCTCAAACTGTGCGAAATCGACTGCATGAGTACGGCCTACGAGCTCGACGCCCAATCAGGTGCCCACCGATACGTCACGGGAATCGCTCTCGTAAATATGAATGGTGTAGAGAACGCATAACATGGACCCAGGAGCAATGGGATAAAATTATGTTTTCCGATGAGTCGCGATTCGGGTTTAAGCCTGATAGAAGAAGGGTGCGAGTGTATCGTCGGCCCGGAAATACTGAAAGGCTCAGGTGCGTTCATGAAGTTCATCCATACAGCGGCTCAACAGTTATGTTATGGGCGGGTATTATGAAGAACAGGCGAACTAGGCTCGTTTTTGTAAATGGAAACATGAATGCTGAAAATTACATTGAGGATATTCTCAGACCTTATGTCTACCCATTTGCACAAACCTTTGGCTCCGATTTTAGGTTAATACATGACAATGCGCGTTCACATACAGCTCGGCGAATCAGTGAATACTTTGCAACGGAGAACATCCGGGTATTGCCCTGGCCTGCACAATCGCCAGATCTCAACCCCATCGAGCACGACATGCTCCAGAGACGTGTTTTGAAGGACTTGGACGGAGCGACAACAACCCAACAGCTGAAGGATTTGCTACAATTCCATTGGGAGCGAATACAGCAAGATGACATAAACAGTCTCATTAATTCAATGAATAATCGTTGCCGACAAGTTCTGAATAGCAGAGGAGCACATACTTTGTATTAAATTGTTCTATTCTTTCACAATAAATACATTTTCTTTAGAAATTTCATTTTGTAAGAAAAAAGTTTAGTTTCTTATGTATCTTAGTTTCTACAGTATATTCTAATATTGTTCATTTCTGTTATTAAAAGAACTTATAAAGACAACAGCTGTTATTTTTACATCATAGAACCCTAAAGATATTATTTTAAAAATAAAATACAACGTTATAATGTGAAGAACCATCCTAAAATTTATATTAGTACATGTTGCTTAGACTTTTTTGATGAGTGTATATATATAGCATCGTTGGTCAGCACAATTACATTCAGAGTACCTTCAGAGAGAGAACTATTATATTTTTTTCGAAAATATATCGACATTTCACGTCACTATTGTGATGTGTTAAAACTGCCATTATAGCTTCCTGTTATTATAAAGTCACTCAGCTTTGTGTAAAGTTACAGAGCGTTTCATAAATGCACGATTTATAAGGCACTCCTTGACTAATAAACACCAAATGGCTCTCTCAATACGGGTGATTGTTTGACAAGAGAACACGCTCTCGGCTCTGCGCAATGGATACACTGCACTCGTCATATCAATCAATTTACAACTGACCTCTGTTAAGACTATCATCTTGTAAGTACAAATCACTTAATATTGCATGAACTTTACATACTCTCACTGTAACGGTTATATAAAATAATATCTGCAAGTATCAAATGATAAAATGAAATGATCTCAGGATAAAAAATAATGTAAAACTTACGTTGTTTTCGTCGAATACGCGGAACACTAATGACGCGAACTTACTGGGATCGCCTTGCGGGAAAAATTGCTTGTAAATTTTTATGAATCCCTGTAAAAAATATATTAATCAATTAAAAAATAAAGCAGTACTTCGGTTAGTATTTTTTTTATGAAAATTATCTTTAAAACTTCTAACTGTGTTTATAAGTATCGGAGAAATATAGAAAGGACTGTGTAAAGGTATGACGTCATGATACATGACACCATCTTTATGATTTGATAATTCACAAGGCCTTTGCATTTAGTAATGTAATATCTGCAGATATGTGAACTGTCTGACTGCCCAAGTAGGAATAACTCTAGTTATACCCGCTGGCTGTCTTTTGAAGGATCAAATTTTTATTTTATACATACCAATAGCAATTATGTCGTTACATTTCAAAATGAGCTATATTCAATTTAATTCGTTCATATAACATTTTAGTTTTTTTAAAGATTTCCAGTTCTTATATAATGACAAGGACGTTAAAATTTTGCCGTCCATATAGTTTTTTTTTCATAATCTTCATATTTTACAGTTACTAAATATGAAGATCTTGAAAAATAACGTAAAATATTAGGATCGGCTAAAATTGAATTTAGCTCATTTTGAAATGTATCGACACAATTTATAATAGTTCGATTGCCTAGTGAATAGCATTGTTTCTATAATCAATTCGACGCATGGGATTATTCAAAGGAGTTGAAGTAAAACTTCTTATGGCAGGGTAGGGAAAAATATTCGTAATTTATTACGAATATTAAAATTAGATTAGATTATACTTAACTATATATTTATATATTTTTGTATAGTACTAGACCCAGGCAGACACCTTATAAGCTTTATGCGTTACGCGTTAAACGTAAAGTGGGTATGTATTTGTGTGTATGTGTAAGTATGTATAGGTGTCTGCCTGGGTCTAGTACTATACAAAAATATATAAATATATAGTTAAGTATTTATACTACTGGACTTCGTATAGTATATTAATTTAAAACAGCTTTATTGTACACACTGATACACACCGTACACACTGATACAGACACACACTGTATTTTTGAAAACAAATGTAACTACCATATTAGAATCTACAATGATTATAATGACTTCTTGCTTATTCTATTCCCAATAGAATATTTTATATAACTAATTTCACTGGAGCAATGGCAACATGACATATAATGAATAAGTGATACAATAAGTAAAAATGTTACACGAATTATTCCTGCCTTTATTTTCAAAATAATGATCTAATTGTTAACAAGGAATAGAACTTATTGATTACTATTCGTGATATAAACGGACATACCTGCTCCGTCAAAAGACCATTGGGGCAATCTTTCAGGAACCCCTTGTGCCAAAGGCGAATCTCCTTCTCCGTAACTATAAAAATATGAAACAAAAATGTTAATATTCGTAAGCTCCTCTCGTATCTTCTATAATTAATGCGTAAATCGTTTACATATATAAAATACCTAAGTAAACTTGGAAAGTAAAATGTTGATTTCATATTAGCTGATCCGGCCACGCGTTGCTGTGGCTCAGTTAAATTAAACTGGAGTTAAAAAGAGATTCAATATTAAATTATGGCACCACCTATGCGATACCTATAACAGTCGGACCTACAGTTGTCTGTCAACAAACTGATTCAAAGCGCCATCTGTTCGAGACTGATGAAACTTACAATTAATAACAGTACTCAACATTGACAATCATTTAATTTGTAATTAAAAAAATATTGAGGTCATTAATCGAAATATAAATTACCCTATCCCTCAAGTTGGACCAAACTATACATAAACAAGCGGGCCCGGCGGACCTTGTCCCGCTTAATGAAAAAACCCTGATAAATTAATACTTAAACCTTCCTCATGAATCAGTTTTTCTACTGGTGAAAATCACCGTTTGAGTTTATCGCGAACACACAGACAGACGTGGCAGTGGACTTTGTTTTTGTTTGTTATGTAGTGACGGCAACTTTCATGAGGATCAATTGAGTATTTTCCGAGTTCATTGTGGACAAACATCATGACACTGTATTTTTATATATTGAGATATAAATAAAATGATAGAGCTCTTATATAAAATGATAAAAGTCAGCCGTTGTGCACGTATCTATTCCGCAAAAATTACTCGTAACTCGATAGCTTTGGATCAATTCTTTTATTTTTATTTTTTAATCTAAAACAACAAGTACTAAGGTAGTTTCCTTTAATATGGAGTTATTAAAGTTTTAAGAAACTACTATTTTTATAAACACTTCATCTGCAGCGATGTGTTCTTTTTTGGCCGTGAATAAATGGGGCAAGCGATGTTGTGCTTGTGTTCTTTTCTCTGTACATAAAATGTATTCTTAAGGTAACAAACAACTCAGAAGTTGACGAAGTTGCTAGTAACATTTATTTAATAATATTTGAGGTTCACCTCTAAATTAAATATTGAATACAAAACAGAACAGCTGAAGATCGTGACTATGGTTACATGAAAATTTCTGTTCGTGCACAACGAAAACAATATACCAAATTGGGATTCTATTGCCAAATGTTCAGTAATAAATCAAATCAAAAATACTTTGTTCAATTAAGGCCCTAATAAAGCGCATATAAACGTCAAAACTATCACCGGTTCGGAAAACAACCCGTCATCGAGAAGAACCTGCAAGAAACTCGATCAGGTGCATCTTTTTAAATTATATATTCCCAATACATTATACGTTACAATAGCTTATTGTGGATGCACAGAGAGGATTCAATTCCAGACATCACCATCGCTCAGATATCGATCCCCTCTATAATGGCCCTTTGACACCAAAATCCGCTTGACGTGGCGCTTAAACTTACAGTCCGGCAAATCGTTAATATTGCTTTGGGCCTTTGTTGTAAAACCTAATACTATTACCAAAAAAGCTATTACTGATTTACTAAGTCTGAAACATGGGACGACCAGTTTGTTATAATTTGTAGTATTTAAACCATGCCGGTCTTTTACAAAATGCAGATTTTCAAAGTTTCAAGAATGTATTAATATTCATAATTATGAATGACAACTCAAGCCTAGCACCGTACTGTTAAATGAAACATCAATCAATAAGGAATAAATAAGATAATAAACATCAATATGGGGCCATTTCAGTATTACATAAGCAGTAATGGGGGGTGGAGGGTCTTTCATTTACTTATTTTTGATGACATAGGGGATAGGGGTTTGGGTGGTGATACGTCAGCAATATTTATTTAATCTCAACAGATTTCAAAATACTTATATAAGTGTTTACGTAAGCATGTTAACGGGGTAAGAGCATTGCTTACTTTTGCTGACCTGGGGAGGAGGCAGTCCTAAATTACAAAAATTCTGTTTACGTAACTTCAACTTTGACCAATATATGAAGTAAAACAAAAATATATTATAGAAATTTATTGAGTAGTTTTTGCGTGTTACACGCACAATGGTACATCCCTATCATTTTATTTATATATATATAACTGGTTGGGATGAGATACCCCTAAGTAAATGGGGTGACTACGTAAAGAGCACTACCGTAGGAATGCTTACAGGACGCTCAGGGTACAGCCACGCAAATTAGAAGAGGTGGCATATTAAACTGTGGGTCGACAAAGATAGGGTAAATATGAGATACAAAATTATCTAATGAAATGAATATACGTATTATAATAATATTTGTAAGAGAAAATTAAAGGTGTGCGACGGCCAGTTACCTAAATGATAGGTTTAACACAAAGGACGCATTCACGTAATACACATTGTGGGTGAAGGTTCAGTTTGTTTTCTTTCGTTTCTTTACAAAATGAGTGGAATAGATATAATAAATATTGCGTAAGATAGAGAAAATATAAAACGTAAGTTCTTTAAAGGTTATCAATTTTTTTGAAGTGGAAACATCTTTAATCGCGCTGAGCTGTTTTTGGTCTGAGAAAAACATGGGTTCGCGTGACCGATGATCTCGACATGCTCGTGACGTATTGCGCTTGTGTCAGACTAGCGGCGCGCGTATAGCGGCCTGTGTAAATGTAATATTGGTATTTTGTATTGAGATTGTGCAGCCAGTCATATATTTGATTAATAAGTTGCATAAAAATGTTATTAATTATTGCTCTGAGTACCAATAGATGTGAAAACCAGACTATGATAATTTCAATTTACAAATCATAAATTTCAAATAATTCAAACTATAATTGATTTAAAAATTCCAAAAAGATCACAGTTATTCCATTATTTTGAGTTTGCCTTCCGACTGCTTCGGTTTTTTTTTATTCATTTTCATTACATTAAAAACCAAACTGATTTCCAGTTTGGATATAAATAATTTTATGTTTGATGTTCATTATAACTTACACAAAAAGTCCGTCTTATTAATGATTAGATAAGAGAGGAGGGGAGATCGGTGTTTCTTACTGTATCCTCAATTTAAAAATGAACTGAAAATATTACCAAAATATTTTTCTGTGCAGTCTATTATCTTGTTGTATCTATTAAAAATCCAGAAGTATTTTGAACTAGATACATAATTACGAATGGTGTACTTAAAATAGGAGAACAAGGGTATAATACAACTAAGTTACATAATAATAATAGATATCGAGACTTCACTACGCAACGTTTTGATCAGTGTAGGTTATTGGAGCATAGAAAGCTCTTTAAATCACTAATTATATAAATATTTAAAAATAAAACAGTCGTCCAATAACGAAACGAACGTGTAGTTAATTAACACTAATAATTATCACAGAAATTCACTTCATATGTAGGGTAGAGTGGGGTGGTAACGGGCAACGGGTAATTACGGACAATAGTGTAACAGCTGTGTTCGCACTACGCTGCTACAATAGATTTGAACAAACCATGGTTATTGTTTGAACAGTATTCAATACGCAAGAAGGTGCATGATATTCAAGGTCAAATGTTCAAGGTCTCTTTCGAGGTCAAGATCATTTTTCGTGTACTTTTAACCGAATTCAAAAGAAAAGGTTCTAACTTCGAATGAATTCTTTTTATCCTTATTATTTCATCTACACTAATAGGTGTGAAATTACATTTTGAATTTATAGGTGCACTCAGATTTTTTAGTAACGATACGGCACCATGAGCTGATGAAGTAATATTTTTTGTTACCTGTAAAGGTATGTTAGTGAAATAATCTTGGAAAACCGTTACTACCTCTGAACTCTTTGAAATATGTACTCCGCCAACATTCAGATTATGCGAATTATCGTTTATTTTGTTTTTTCCTAATTCTTTATTTATAATATGCCAAACAGTCTTGGTCTCATTACTAGATCCAAGAACATTATTTCTTAAAAATTAGGCTTTAGCAGTTACACAGACACGCTTAAAATATTTTGAATAATTTCTGACATAAGTATGAAAGGATTCATTGCTAGTTAATGATCTCCTATTATACACATCGTATAGTCGATCTCTACTTTTTTTAATTCCTAAAGTAGCCCATTCACTAAAATTATTATTTTTGTTTGACAGTAATAAATTTTATTGGGCAGTGTTTATTAAATTCAGTCCTTATGATGTCAAACAAGCTGTCATAATCCTCATTCGGATCTTGATTATTAAAAAATCTTTGTAGATAATCTTTCTACAATGTTGTAATTTAAATGATCTAATCTGCTTTTGTATGTAAGTCTAGTTGTTTTCTTACGATAAACGCTTGGTTAGTCACAATTTATTTTAACAAGTAGTCCTTTATAGTCGCCTCTTAAAGCACCAAGATACATAAACAGCCGATACTTCCAAATAATGGCGTCTCACACCGGGGTAAATAACGAACAGCCGATAACTTCAACCAATAGCGTTTGAGGTCATTAGTAACACCCCCGATATAGTCAATAGCGCGGTATTGCAGGTCAATAGTGGCTCCCCAGATAAATATATTATATTATAAAATAGTATATAATGGAGACCGTAGAATATCCAAACAAGCGAGTAAATAATAGGGAAAAATCGATTAGTAAATCTATAAACTAAAATAAACAACCATATAACCATAAAAACTGACGCAATAAAGAAAAAATAAATCTTGTGAATGTAATAAAGGTAACAATGTTTCTTCTGTATTTTTCTTAATGAAAAATTTTATTAGCTGCCCCTAGAAGATTGACGTAACCCGAGGCTGTTTTGTGACTTTTATAAGAAGAAGTGATTATCCTACGGTGTTCGCAATTACCCTGCAGACTATCTGTATTTACTCAGTTGGCATCCGGTAAATGCGGACAGTAAGGGTTTTAGTTCTTGATTAAAAATGTAAAAATGATATAAATAAAATTTTAATAATTAAAAAAAAAAATAGTTTAACATTAACTTTGCTGGGGGATTTCTTTAAGTGTCATTTATTACCTCACTTCCCCCTAATAGATTATCTGAGTCGTTACATTTGAAAAGCTAAATCCAATTTTAATCGTTCTTATAATATGTTTATTTTTTTTAACATTTCCAGTTTTTATACACCGTGAACGAAGTTCAATTGTTGCCGCGTTTCTAAGGTTTTTAGTTTTTTAAAGATCTTGAAAAATAACATAAAATATCAGGTACAGCTAAAATTCGATTTAGCTCATTTTGTCTTATATTCTCGACTCATTTATTTGATTAAAACAGTTGAAAAGGGAATTATTCTATATAATCTTTGGCCCGATATTGATGTTAATCAAAATTCGGTAAAGAAAACCGAACCGTGACCAAAAACACTTAAATAACATTTTCCCTTTTCTTTGAATTATATGATACGTGTTAATACAATGAATTGATCATATATTTTCACAATAATACTATTACTACAACTTATGTTACCACATTAGTACATTGCGAAGCCTGCGCGGATAGTCAATCTATACACATAAGTGATAGTAAAAGGTCTGTAATTTATTTAGGTTAATCCCTAAAAGGGTTCAACCGAATTTGACGTCAATTTCACTGGCAGATAAATGTAGAACTTTTCAAAGGAATTATGTAAGTTGAAGCGGTGATAGCTATTCAGTGTATATAGCGTGTTCGAACACAGCGTCGATGGACGAAGGTTCAAATCTTTGCAACATTGTTGGAGTTTCCGATGAAGGAAAGCATCGTAATCATGATGATTGTAGAGTTTTTTCTAAATCCGCCTGGCTAGCTACCACCTCCAAATTAAAAACCTATCTCCAAGCACCTGTTGGTATATGTTATTAATTGAATGTGGTGAATTAATTGCAACACTGGACTCAATACTGGCCAATTCTTCAATTATATAAAAACGACACATATTTAAATTATTGACCTTTGACAATATATTATTCTGTATCTTTTTGTAGCTGTTTGTCTAAATATAGAAGATTATTGCTCAGTTTGCGTATTCATTTTAATGGTTCTGGAATTACTTAAATTCTTTCATAAAATATCAGTATGTTCCGGCAGCTGCACTTCAGAGCCAGTCCTCTCTAAATTTACCGTGTTTACTATCTCAGACCAGGTTACCATTTAACATCAAATGAATAAAACGCTACACTATATAGAGTATATAAAAAAAGTTACATATAATTTCGTATTTCCTTCACATGTGGGTGTAAAACAACAAAAATAAAATTTAATACGACTAATATAAAATTGACAAGGGAGTTAAACGGTATTGACCTGATTATAATTAGGAAAATGAAAGACTAATGTAGACAAAATACGCGGTTTACAATGAAAGAAAAAAAATATTTGTATAATCACAAAAGAAACCAAACATAATTCTCCGCTTCCAGTCAACTTGATACTATGGAGAGACTAATAGGGACTCCAGGAGAACGATTTTAAATATCTTTATATAGTTTTTATATAAGTAATTGTAAAAACATATGCAAGAAAAAATTAATGAACACAGACGTATTTAGGTTCTAAGTATATTTTTATAATATTATTTGTGTATTGGAATCATATGAATTAATACAAGCAATTATAACTTTTGCACGCAACACGCCGATACGCACATATACGCTCACACATAACTCGCACGTACTTGTGTACAATTCGAATTAATTGTGATCATTGTCGTATCCTGTCTGTGGAACAATTATATCAGTACTGTCACGTACACAATTATTAACAACTATTTCTTAAGTCCATAAATCTTAAATCTATTCTATATGTATATATAATACATAATATCAGTGAAGATATCTAGGACGAGAAAGTCTCTATATATAGTGTCTTCCGGAATGGGGACCGTCATAAAGTCAACCGCTGTCTGTTAGATAATCCAACATGAGAATCGTAACGGTGAGTGTTTTCATAGAAAATAAATAACTTTTATAATGGAAATGATACATTTTTATAAGTATTCATAGAGATATATATGGAACAGAGTCATGGAGAGTTAAAATTCAAAGTTATTTTTTTCAAAATCCTTAATTTTTAACACTTAAATTGTTTAAAAACATATTTCTATTTCATTGTAAATTAAAAAGTTTTAAAGGCGCTGAAATAATAATTATATTAAACTTAAATTATATATTATATGTATATTAACTAAATAAAACTATATATTTATTAAACTAATATATCTAACATGAATCCTATGTTTAAAATAATTTATGACAGCATAAATCGAATGTTTATATTCTTGTTTGTGGGAAAACATTTTGATAAATTAAAAATGTGAACTCATCAGAGTAGATATTTTAAATTATGTTAAAAAAAACTGAAGTGATGACAGATCAGTGGTGGTTACAGTTCCGACACCGCATCGATAAACGTAGGTTCGAATATTAAGCCTACACTTTCGGTGAAGATAAACCTCTTAATAAAGCCATAGTATGGTGGTAGGGCGTATTTACTATATTAGACCATATCGTCATTTAACATCAAGCGAGTTTATGGCCAAACGCTAAAGACTATAAAGAATAAAAAAAAACACTAGGTTTTACCAAAATAATTAAATATCATCTGCAACGTACTAATTTCATGATTTATAAAATATTCATATCACAAAAAAGCGTACAAGGATTTTTTTTTAATATATAGAGTTATCCATGTTTTCCCTCATCCTGCTTACTCCCTAAGGAAAAGCGTAATGATATGTAGCCGTAATTTTTTAAACCCTAAATAATCCTCTATCTACGAGTTATTTTCTTGTTAAATCCGCTCAATCGGGCTTGGAGATAGCCTGGATAAATAATATACTTTTCAATTTCATATATACTTATTTTATAGAATATTTATTACCATCTGATATATTGCAGGTTATTGTGGCAGCTGTAGTTTTAGTTGACGCTGGATTCGAAAATGTCGGTACTTCATACCCAAATTTACCTTTTACGCAACATGGAACCGAAAAACAGTCGGGTAATCTAGATTTATATGCCCATGGCGACGGTCAAAAAAAAGCGACATCGTATTCGATATCGTTTACCGATTATCTATACTTGCAACGGCATAAAACCGAGGGGCGAGATTCCCCTTACAATCCTGAACGCGAGCCGGAAAACGACAATCATCGTGACCCAGCTCGCTTTCCTTCAGCCGGTTGGGGTAATTTCAACGGTGACGTCACAGTTTTGAAGAGCACCTTACACCCGCACTATTATTTATAGGCTTAAAAGTGCTTATAATCCATTGTCGTTAATATTATAATGCTAGTAGTATCTCTTTTAATTTTATAAAAACCGAGAATACAGCTTGTATATTTTGGTATACCGTAAGACGAATGTAAAATTAATACAGAGCGTACAGTGATGACTCTGTAACCTAATCGTATTTGTACTTATTCGTGTAGGGTTGCTACTTGTGATAGAATTTTGATTTTTTTGTTAAAAACTTAACCCATGGACTGTCCAGAACCTTAAAGGTTTTAGCTCCATATAAACTATTGTAGACCTCATGAGGCACAGGTCAACAGACTGTTGGCAGCATAAGCTAAAAAAAATAATGGATTTATTAAAAAAAATCAAAAAAATAACAAATTATGTATTGTAAAATCATAATTTTTATTTATGCTTAAAATTATGTATTCATTTCTACCTTCATTACATAGTATAAAACAAAGTCCCCTACCGCGTCTATCTGTCTGTCTGTTCGCGATAAACTCAAAAACTACCGAACGGATTATCATGCGGTTTTCACCGGTGGATAGAGTGATTAATGAGGAACGTTTTAGTATATAATTAGTCAAGGATTTTTTCATAATCAGGGCGGGACAACGTCTGCCGGGCCCGCTAGTTATTACTAAATCATGAAATTTACAATTTACGATGTCATAAAATGAAAAATATGAACCGCCATTAAGATATGGGTCTTAAAAATCAGCCGAGTATCTCTTTTGGATGGATGTAGTCAATAAAATATATAATTTCATAATGAATAACCTCAAATGTAAGTTCTTTTCATTACCTACGGTTATGCTGTAATGTACCTATTATTATTGTAAGTTTTATGTTATAAGGCTTTTATATCAAAAGACTGTTGTTTCTAGGAATACAATATACTCTAGAAAATACTTTATATGATTATTTGTATTTCTTTGATCGACGAAACAATTTCTTGGTGTATTATCGAAGAATGAACCCCGTGGAAGAATAATATTTACTTTGCTTCGGTACTACTTTCAAATATATTATTTTGTCGATCAAAGAGATAATTGTGTCAAATACATTACTGTATATTTAGGAAAAAAAGTATAACATTATATTTTTAATTCTGAAGTTTTATTTCTCATGCGAAAATAATATTATATCTTATAAGAATAAGAGCGAAATACTTGAATCGCTTTGCATATCATATTTCATATGTTAGCCTCGTATTTCAAGTCTCGTCGTACTTGAATATTGATACTTCAATTTCTCCACAACCAGTAATGGATGGTGAACAAGGACTCGTTGTTATACGGACAACAATTTGGTTATCTTTTGTTGTGATTATGCGAATTAAAAAATATTATCTCGTTAATGGTTTCTTGTTTAAATTATTCGTTCTCACATCAAATTCATGTATTCAAGTAGAGAATTAAGTTGTTTCTCATAGTCTTTATTTTAAATTTACATGAGTTACTTTGTCTTTTATTTATCAATTTTTATTTTCTCTTTTTAACCGACTTCAAATAAAAGGAGGAACTCGGCTGTATTTTTTTTAATGTTTGTTGAACCAAAACTTAGTGTTTTATAAGCCGGTTTGGATTTTTCTACAGCCTACTAGATTAATGTTCATATCGATGCACTAGCTTTTGCCCGCGACTTCTTCCGCATGGAATAGTTACTTTGGGATAACGCTAACATGTAGCTCTCAAAAAGAAAAAAAAACGATTTTGAAACATTCTTCATTGGTGCGCCGTTCCTATTTGCTTTAGCGTGATGATATATAGCCTATAGCCTACCCTGATATATGGGCTATTTAACACTAAAAGAATTTTCAAATCGGACCAACGGCATTCAACCAACCAAACAAACCTTCAAGCTTTATAATCTATTCTATCTTCTATATATATATATATAAGAGATTCCCACCTATATATTGACTCATCACGATATCTCTGGAACCATAAGGCGTAGCGACTTGAAATATGGTAGGAATATTCCTTTCGCTGAGTAGAGGTCAGCTAAGAACGGATTTTACGAAATTCCACCCACAAGGGGGGTTTTAACAATAGAAAATTCTCATTTTTAACCTATAGCTCCATTGTTACGTACGAAGTCGGGATGAACAGCTAGTATTATTATATATTAACATAACATCATAACGGTGAGATGGTACCATTCATATTTTTGAAGCAAAACTTTTTATGGCACCGTAGGGAAAAATTTGCGTTACGCGTTAAACGTGAGGTAAGTATGTATTAGTGTCCAAGTCTAGCAGTATACCAAAATGAGTAAATATATAGTTAAGTATTTATACTACGGAAATACGTATAGAATGTAGTTTAGAAACATACAATAGTATACATACATTAATATTATCATTACATAGTATAAAACAAAGTCCCCTACCGCGTCTGTCTGTCTGTCTGTTCGCGATAAACTCAAAAACTACCGAACGGATTTTCATGCGGTTTTCACCGGTGGATAGAGTGATTGATGAGGAACGTTTTAGTGTATAATTTGTCAAGGATTTTTTCATAATCAGGGCGGGACAACGTCTGCCGAGCCCGCTAGTATACATATAATTTAATACATATATGCCAAAGAAGTTTCACCTCCTCCGCTTGTACACACTGATACAGGTAATGTTTTTTTTTTTACTTGGAAATGAGATATTTTCCCATTTTAATTTCATAAATAGTAATAGCTAATACGAATGACATGTTTGCAGGAATTGAGAAATTGTGGTGTTAAAGTTAGGTTAGGTTAAAGATTAGATTAGCTATCTGACTACGATTAAAAACGTTCTATTATATTTTACTAGAGAAGATTTTATTTCAATACAGTTTTATCTGTTGTTAAAATTTCCTTGTTTAATAATTCGCTCGCTGTGGTTCGTTGCGCTCTATGAGCATAATTACTAATTCTGTTTCTCGGAATTAATTGTCAGAGTATGTATATTATCTCCCTAATTAACACAATACTAGTTATTCTCGCTTTGAAATTATATTACCATATGTGAAACTTTTTGTGTATCTATTTATTACCAGCTGTGCCCGCGACTCCGTCCGCGCGAAACCTAATGTAAAAGAACAGTGATTTATAAAATCATTTGAATGTGTTAAGTCCATTTACTTATCTACTTTTCTCTAGTACTTAAGTCGCGTCGTCGTTAAAATTACAATAACTTTTGATAGAGTGAACCAATTTTAATGAAACCAAGACTAAATGTTATTCGAGGATATGTTTTATGATTTTCTTGGTGAGGTTACATCTCGAACGCATTACTTTAGCAGTGATGCGTGTTCAAGCAAACAGAAAGACATATCTAAAATTGATTGATTGATTTTATTACTTATTCCAAGATGCCTGCAACGATTTTTTTTTCACTAAAATCTAAGAAGTGCAAACACTTTAGATTTACATTCTTATTATATGTGTAGACTAGCTTTTGCTCGTGGTTTGCTTGCGTTAGTGTAAATTTGACCTAAACCTCCGGGGGCAATATTCTTTCTAGATTAATGTACCTTTTCTGTCCCCTGACAACGTGTATACAATTTCAAGATAATTCCTTGAATAGTTAAGACGTGAAAGTGTAACAAATAAACAAACTTCCACTTCCATTTATAATATTAGTAAGGATTATCTAAGTCTTTAAGCAATATCTCAACCATTATTTTTCAAATACATTTTATTTTGTACGCGTTTTAATAGTTATATCTAATGTAAATTATTTATTATTTAATAGTTAGAAAAAAATGTGTCCGGAATTAGCATAAATAACGAATGACCGGTCACTGACATGTTTATGCAGATAGGGTTTTGATTATACAACGTACGGTTATGTAATTTGTGAAATTAGTTTGTCGCAATCAATAAATTGTGATTTATATATAATATGCTGTATACGTTTTGCTTACGGATTGATTCGGTTTTATTGTATTCTATTAGTGCGTATTACATTGCGACTGGTTTGCGTATGTTTGACAATTTTACTTTCACTCACATTTGTCTTTATTTATATGAGCCGTGGGAAGACATTTTAAACAACTTTTTGGGGCCAGTGTTCGATAATAAATTATTGCGTACCTCATCAAAAGAATACGTATAATTATTTAATACTTATTATGAATAATGGATAAGAAGTGAAACAGTTTAAACTTTAAGGTGATTGCTCTTCAATCAAATCTTATATGGCACATTAAATTTTGTCAGCTGAAACAGACAAAGTTTATATAACTACAATTATTATTTGTAATGATAATTAGAATTTTTAACCACTGGACTGTCGAAATCCATAAGGGATTAAGTTCCATTCGAACGAATACCTTATACCTTAAAACATTATAATTCAATGGTCAACAGACTGTTGGAAGCATAAGTTTTAAAACAATACCGTATTTATTACTAAATTCGAAAAACATGAACAATATCAAATTATCTATACATATAATAAGAATGTAAATGTAACGTCTGTACGTTTTCGATTTTTGGTGAAAAAAATTGTTACAGGTGTCTAGGAATAAGTAATAGAATACATTTAAATTTTAGAAATGTCTCTCTGTCTGTTTGTATAAACACGCATCACTGCTGAAGTACTGGGTTCACAATAAAGCCACACACAAGAAAATCATGAAGCATATTCTCGGGAGTAATTTAGTCTTTGTTACATTAAAATCGGTCCACTCTATCAAAAGTTATTGTAATTTTAATAACGCTGCGACTTAAGGGGAAAAAGACGGATTGCCCATGTCTGGTGGTTCTCATTGTCCTCAGATTGCACTGTGTTTATACTTTATAAGTAAGACTACAATCTCATCTAATCGCGAATAACGGTGAGGTTGGTAAACATGCCAAACATAATGAAGGACTGGGCCTTAAATGCAGCTACTGGAATACGCTTAGAGATGCTTTGTGACAGATTTTCAAGGGTGATAATTAGTCATATGGGATTAGAGAAAATCTCTACAACTATGCTATTGGCTATATGTTTTCCTCCGCCGAAAGTATAAGGTCATTCGCAAGATCGATGCGGTATACGGACAAAGTATTCATTAAGTCATCATCGCTAGCACCCAGGTTCAGTTTAGTCACTTAGCCGAGCTACTAAAAAGTAGTTGTAACACGTTTGAAATTCACATGGTTTTACGTGTAAATTGGTTTGTATCGAAACTTTCTATAAGGCTGTAAAAATCTAATGAAAAATAAAAAAAAAACATGTCAGCGTAATTTGTTGTGCTTTTGAAGTAAATATACGTGACGAGACAGTGCAATATAATTCGTTCTTATCTCCAGACAATTTTATAGCTCTGTTTCATTTCATTCTGCTTATCCCGCAGGGTTAAAACATCTAATTGACTTGATTCGAAATTGTAAGTGTTCTATCGCGGTGAGTTACAACACAATTATCTGAAATTACAGTTTTATCTCTCTACTTCTAATAAATTTAAAAGGCCTTTTCATTTTCTTTAAAGTATTTGGAATATCTAAAATATAAATATGTGGAGGGAAAACAATCGAGAACATTTCCCTCCTCTGTTTTTCAATTAATTTTCATTCTTTTTATGTAGTAGCTATTGATGAGTTGCAGTGTTACCAATTAAAAAAAAAAATGGGAATAGTTTTTTTTACCATCGACGAAGCAAATTTTTATTTATAAGTCTCTATTCGTCATACTTCCCCTCTATTTATCTGCAATATTTGCACATTCTTTAGCAAGAAGATGTTAATAATATTCAAACTTAAATAATTTATGAATTATGATCGAATTTCGGTCAATAAACGACCGTTGATTTATATCATTACATAGTATAAAGCAAAGTCCTCTACCGCGTCTGTCTGTCTGTCTGTTCGCGATAAACTCAAAAACTATTGAACGGTTTTCACCAGTGGATAGAGTGATTCATGAGGAAGGTTTTAGTATAGGACTATTTGAAATGAGCGCACAATTCTCAATTGTGCACTCATTTTATGCGGATGGTTTTGAGACATTTGCATCTTGGGTTTTTATACATCAATGGCGACAGTAATAGTCTCTTGAGAAATCCTATTATTTAAATGTCTAGCAGACTGGGTTTCCTCTTGAGACTATAATTATAGAGTACACGTTTTAGTTTCCATCATTGTTAAACGATTCTTTGTCACTTTGGAGTTGATATTTGACTATTAATTTTGTTTAATCTTGCTATATTACGCGTGTTGTTTCTTTGTGGCTGAAATAACGCTTTCTCAGATGAACCTTACACATATTTATATAAGATTACTAGCGAGCCCGGCAGACGTTGTCCCGCCCTGATTATAAAAAAACCCTGGACAAATTATATACCAAAACGTTCCTCATGAATCACTTTATCCACTGGCATAAAGATCCGTTCAGTACTTTTTGAGTTTATCGCGAACAGACAGACAGACAGACGTGGTAGGGGACTTTGTTTTATACTATGTAATGATACACATAAATGAAATTGTAGTGTTTGCTTGTAAGTAATGTTAAGATAACAGTTTTTTGTTTATCTGTTCCGGTTACTCTCCAAAACGGTTGTATCGATGTTAACGAGAACTTCATTGGCAGTTAACTGGTATCATAAGAAGTAGATTAGGCTACTTTTATTTTATTTTTCACGTGCTCGTAGTAGCAGGTAACACCAGTCTAAAAAACATTGCGTGTGTCAGTGTGTACACGCTGAGGAAATGAAGCTTCTTTGGCTTATATGTATCAAATTATAAATATATGACAATCCTCATAAACCATATACTATCTGAAGTCCCATATATTATAAATACTTAACCATACATTAACTCATTATAGTATACTATTAGACCCATTTATACATATTTACACATACACAAATACGTACCTACCTTACGTTTAACACGTTCCGTGCCACGTGTACCACCGGTGGTACACTATGTGTTATGAACGATGAGTAACGTAATATTGCATGATATTTGATGTAGTCCGGTGAAGCTGTGAAAGCCCGTTGGGCCTATAGTGTAGACAGTTTGAAAATAAAGTATCATAACTACATTAATTTTTTTGTCAAAATATCAAATGACCTGAAGAACATATCAGTCAAAAATTGGCACGGAACGTGTTTGCGTAACGCGTAACGCAAAATTTTCCCTACCGTGCCATAAAAAGTTTTACTTCAAAAATATTAATCTCACCGTTATGATGTTATGTTAATGCATCGATCTGAACACTAGTCTAGTGGGCTGTAATAAAACCCTCTGTCTCGAATTCGCAAGGCTTGGCTGTATGTAGAACGGGTCTCCAGGGCCGCAGAGGTCATAATGTAGGGTGAATGGTGACAATACTCGCTTGAACATAATCCTATTAAGGAGTAAGCGAGATAGATACAATGAGATGTTTATATACTTGTTTAATATTATATAACTATATGTCACTAGCGACTTCGTCCGCATGGAATTCAGTAGAAAAATATTTCTTTTATTTTTGGCAACCAATCTTCAAGTACCAAATTATTATTGCAGTTGTCGAGTATGGAATAATATTAAAAGTGTCCTGTTATCCATTACTCATCAGGATGACTCCCTTGTTAGAACTTTCCACGGAGTTTTTCCGGCAACTCAGAATTCACGGTCCGTGGTAATATTTCCCATCCGTTTCACTTGTTCACAATAACCGAACTATGCTACGTAAAACACCAACCAATATTACTAAATATAGAGTTAATAAACACAAGATCATTACATAGTATAAAACAAAGTCCCCTACCGCGTCTGTCTGTCTTTCTGTTCGCGATAAACTCAAAAACTACTGAACGGATCGTTATGCGGTTTTCACCAGTGGATAAAGTGATTCTTGAGGAAGGTTTTAGTATATAATTTGTCAAGGATTTTTTTATAATAAGGGCGGGACAACGTCTGCCGGGCCCGCTAGTTATGAATAAAATACACTTCATGACAGACTAAGATTCTAATTACTTTCTCGATAATGGCAGTAATAATGTACTAGAGTCTCGGTTGCCACAATAAAATAAAAAAGTTTCACTTCTTATTTCGTGTAACGATTTTAATAGGTGATATTAATTGTACATAGCGGTACTAGTATGACAGACTGGCATAGAGCCAGTTAATTCTAAGGAAAAAGGCACTCCAATTGTATCTATTGTCATACTGAATATTTATAATAATTATATTGATATCTTTACTATTGCGGAATAATGTAATCAGATAATTAATATGCAAAGTAGACTGATTTTATAAAATGAAATTGATGTAAGTCAAATGAATTGATATGAGAAGAAGTACCTCGAATGGTTCATCATAATACGCGGAAAAAATAATTTATTGTGTATGCACCAGTGATTTTTGAAGTTGAGGCAGTTGTCTGTTTTGAGAATTTTTTTACAATGAAACACTATAACTTTCACGTACAATGTATATATATGTATATATTTACAGTTTTTTAGAACGTTAGAAATATTTAGTAATCTTTCAAGTGAAAACTTCTTTAGGCCCGTTGAGTGGTATTTTTGGCAGGAGATAAATTTATAATTTCATGTCACGACATGCTATGTAAGCATGACCAGCTATATTATGCTTGCGAGGCTTGCGACAGACATCCGACACCTAGTATAGGGGCCTGTGTACATGTAATATTGATATTTTGCAGCTCATTATAAGTCTGATTAATTAATCGACGTTATAAAAATGTATATAATTACTGCTCCGAGTGCCAATAGATCTGAAAACCAAATTAATGTTAATAATTTCAATAAACTAATACTGAAATTTTAATATTGTCAATCACACTATAATTAATATGAAAATTCAAAAGAGAACACATTTATCTGATTGTTTTGAGTTTTCTCTTCTGCCGGCAGTCCTTATGAATGGCTCGACTTGTTAATTTTAATTTTGTAAGTTTGTCTTAAATCTCACCTGAAGTTAAATGACACTATGATTTAAGATCACACACTAAACTTACAGAGGAACTGCCTCTCAAGTGTAGCTATGTCTTTCTTCAGATTCAGGTTTATCTCTATGCGAAATTTCAAGGGTTTTGCTGCTAAAATGTAATAAACGGACAGAAGGAGCTCCATTAGCATTTATATTATTATATACTGTGTGTTTTTAACAAATTAAATTAATACGTATTAGTTTTATACCTCAAAAAGATATGTGCAGAGAATTGAAGAATAAATTAAGTTAAAGTAATTAGTTTCTTGCCTAACATTTACGATTCAACATCACTACATATTATAAGACAAAGTCCTCCGCCGCGTCTGTCTATATGTTCACGATAAATTCAAAAACTACAAAGCAGATTTTCATGCGATTTTCATTAATAGATAGAGTGATTCACGAAGAACGTGATAGGTGTATAATTTATAATTTGTCAATTTGGCGATGGAGACCGGCACGTCCGTCGCCCCGGGCAGTTAAACATCACAGGCCTATGTGGTGGAGGTGCATATTGTGGATGTGACTCCCATAGGCCGTCAGGGGGATCTAACACCCATTCCCCTCTGAGGGCTCTACCATCTTGACCCCTCAGGCCACAGTTTGGGCCCCTTAGGAGGGGACAACACCTGTCGGAGGAGCAGACGTTGTGTCGATTAGACAGTCCCTGCTCCCCCGACGAAAAGGTGTAAGAAGGTACCATGGGGTTTTAGTCCATGCGACTCGGGCATATCCATCCTCAGCTGCCCGGCGCGATGACTATCCATTAGGAATTTCCCCACGGAGAAAAAAAAGGTGTATAATTTGTCAAGATTTTTTGTAAAATGTTTGAAATATAACGATAAATGTTGGAAGTGTCGAAAAAAGTCAAACCGGCTGGGAGATTTCGTCGAAAACACTGCCTAATTCCCTTGAGATATAACAAAACAATTGAGATAATAAATTAAGGGGACGAAGCCGCGGGATTCAGGTAGTATCATATAAATTATATTATATCAAATTAGAAAGTATGTTTCTACCATGCGGAAAACGTTACGGCATTCTACGTATATATGTTAGGTTATTTGCTCATGTGGATTACACACGAATAATGCATATAAACTTTGTTTTATTACCTATAAAAAGTAACCTCTTTTCGGGACCCGTAGATAAGGTACGGAGGAAATTTATATGTCGTATGGAAAAAATATAACTCGGAGAAATAAGTATTATTTCGTTACGGTTTCAATTTATACTGTATACATCTTATTAAGAGTTAATTTTACGTTGAAATACACTTGAAGGTATTAACATAATGAATCGGCACCGGAAAGATATATGTAAGACTTTATATACATAGTTTTTCAGTCCGTGTGTATGCGACTCCTCTACTACCCTTAAACAGCTGGACAGACTTCTTATGATTTTTTTTGTGCGTGTTCAGGTGGATTCAAGAATGGCTTAGATTCACAAATGGATGGACTTGGTAGGTGGCGCTACTGTTGACTTTTAGGATTTTTTATTCTCAAGGCAGGCCAACGTCCCCGGGCCCGCTAGTAGAATATATTGTTACTGAATAGAGTTACTAATAAAATACTTTACTAATGTCTCCGTATTCGACTCATGTATTCTGCCATGTTTCATATATGGTTATCATATATAAGCACTGTCTTAAAAACACTATATAAGACTGAGAACATCTCAAGGAGAATAGAAGAAATTATAAAGAGTCCCACTAAAAGAGCGGATAGGAGTACAAGAAATAAGATTAATAACAAAAGAAGAAGTCACAATAAAGAAAATTAAACAATTTAACATAGGACAGGACATATGACAAAAGACAGCAAGATAAAATGGATATCAATTATTAGATACGGAATGGTAACCACGTAAAGGTAAGGAGTAAAAAGAAAAGAGGTAGAAAAATTAGAAGATGTACCCATACAGAAACTTGATAGTGCAGTTTGACGTAGAAGAGCGAACGATAGGACAAAATAGAAACAGCTGGAAGATGCTTACGTGTAAATGACACGCTGACTACTAAAAGGAGAAACCTGATGTGTTAAAGCTATGTAAAAAAAAAATTAGTACACACGCGGTAGAATTGAACCTAAGAAGAACCTTAAAAAGGAAGTGAGAATAGCATATGTCATACTATCCTCCAATATCCAAAGACAAGCGAGATACTGATCATGATCTACCCGACACAGAGTTTACCTCCACCATTTTCCGTCACACAAAAAGGTTGCTGATCAGAATTTCAAATAAGGTTCACTTAGCGAAAATCTCAGATTTCAACTACGAGAAAAAGATTATATTTTCAGGGTCCGTTACACCTATTTATTTAAGAATATAATGAGCTAGAAAAAATAGCGGTTTTTTCTAGGTGTAATGGTGTTGGAGCGCTCTAAGCCTTTAGATTTTTATTACGAACTACATATCTTTCAAGTATTCTATAAATATCTTTCCTAAGTCAATTCACTAGGGTTATACCCTCTTGTGATTTAGTTATATGAAATCCATATATGTATGTTGACTGCAAGTTGATACAATGATTTAAACGGTCACCTTGCCCCTGCAGCCTCGCATACTGAATGTAATAGGTCTGAAACCCACAAAGGAGAATTGTTTGTATGCTTGGTGATCTCAACTTGAGGGTGGTAGCTAGCCAGGCGGGCTTAAAAAAAATACTTACCATTTCTAGGTAAGAAAGACTTATTTCTAGGTCATTTAGGCTCCGTTCGCATTTGCTATTTAATAATTAGTTGTTGTAACGAATAGTTAAGTTAGAGTAATGTAGAGCACTACATATTATAAAACAAAGTCCTATGCCACGTCTGTCTGTCTGTTTGCGATAAACTCAAAAACTACTGATTGGATTTTCACGTGTTTTTTACCAGCAGATAAAGTGATTCATGAGGAAGGTTAAGGTATATAATTTTTCAAGTTTATTTTTTGAAGTAAAACTTCTTTAGGCGCGTCTGGAGGACAATGCAACAGAAGTCCGTTACGGCAATATGGCGTCACATTTCTGTACCATCCGGTTTTTAAATATTTTTGATTTTTGCAATAAATAATTTATAAACTACTCAAACAAAAATTTTTGAAAGCAAAACTGAATAAAAAATATTAAATTGAATAATAATAAAAACCATACAGTAGAACAAATTATGTATATAAGGGCGCGCGACCGTGCTACCATCCGGTTTCAATGTAAGTAACAAATTAAATCAAAGCTTCATTATCTGTAGTGCCATCTATTAGGAAATTCAGAACTTAAATAACACAGGAAATATTATTTGCAACTCTTTGTTATACAGTAAATAAAATATAGAAAAGTATGAAAAAAATATAATAATAATCATTTCAGTTATCATAAACCAATCATATCATTTTTGAAGTATGGTAACAATTACATTATTGTTTTAAAATGTATAGTGGTCAACGATAATAAATGTATATATTATTAGTGTTACGTCATCAATAAATGCCTTTTTAAATTCCCATACGATGTATTTATTTTTAACTTAACCGCCATCGCTTATAACGCCAAGAAGTTTTACTTCAATCGCGTGTGACGGTTAGAGCCTTTCCAGATGAGGTGTTTTACGCGTTGAGAACTCGCGCGTAGACACTCGCGCGTACCCGAGATACTAGAGCTACATATATCCCGTCCAGATGGTGCGGCGCGTTTCCTAACTCGCCTGTAAAACGCGTGCAATGAGCGAGACTCGACTCGCGCGTCTCACGCGCGAGCATCGGGCGAGTCCAGATACTCAGTCCCATTGCTGCGTCCAATACTACACGCGAGTCTGTGACGAGTCAACATAGTCGTCAGTCGTCTATGCGTACGACGTATGCGACGTTTCCTAGGGTAGAAACGCGCGCAAATCGCCTTATTGGACAGGCTCCTACACGCACTCGTTTTTTATTATCAGGGCAAGACAACGTCAGCGGGGCCTGCTATTATTGTATAAATAATCTGTGTATATATATCAACGCATATACATCCTTTTCGCAATTTGCTGAATGCTATAAAAGTTGAGTTGTTGTAGTATTTACCATTTACTGGTGTGTAAGTGCATTGTATGAAAACTTCCATAAGGAAACATTGTTTCCAAGCTTTAAACAATGAGCCGTCAAACGATATTAGAGTATATCAATACACCCCTGCCTATATATTATACAAATGACAACAGAAGATAGAAAAGCAAGGAAAATAGAAAATAAAAAGAATATATGACAATCGTTTCATAGAATTTTATTAACAAATAAGGTTGAGGAAAACAAAGACGGACGCCGAAAAACTTTAAGTTCGAAAAGTCAGCATAAAAGTTATTTCGAGAGGAAGGTAGGACATTTTGCAACACTTTGTTTGAAACTAAGTTATTCTCCTTATCGTGTATGTAATACGAAAAAGTTTCTCAATACTTGCAACAAATATGGAGCTGTATTCTTAAATTTCTTTGAAAATTATAATACAAACTATAAAATATATATCATTAGATATTATAAAATAAAGTCCTCTGCCACGTTTGTCTGTCTGTCTGTTCGCGATAGACTAAAAAACGACTGAATGGATTTTCATGCGATTTTCACCAGTGGATAAAGTGAGTCATGGGGAAGGTTTAGGGTATAATATAATTTGTCACGATTTTTTTTATTATCACTTCGGGCACAACGTCCATCGTGCCGGGTATATATATATACATATATATAATATTTTAAAAGGGCTGTACCCATTTGACTAATTAATATTATATTTTACACATACATATATACATATAAAATATATATTTTTACTTTCTATATATATTACTAGCGGGCCCGGCAGACGTTGTCCCGCTCTGAATATAATTTTATTTTTCTCGAACTCACTACGCTATTGACCTAGCAAGGTCTTAACAGCGTCACCGGACTACGAACTGAATATAAAAAATCCTTGACAAATTATGTACTAAAACCTTCCTTATGAATCACTTTATCCATTGGGTAAAAGCGCATGAAGATCCGTTCAGTAGTTTTTGAGTTTATCGCGAACAGACAGACAGACGCGGTAGGGGACTTTGTTTTATACTATGTAATGATGATGTAATGGTGATATAAAAGTAAAAGCGTTATACCAATATTTGATTGATTAAATAGGCTCTATCTTTTTAATCTATGGTTTTAACCACAGAAATATATTTGCGACGTCATTCTATGATAAAGGTCGCCTTTTGTGCAAGTTTTTAGTAGGACGGGTTATACAATTGTATTGAAATATTCCGAACTTTTTGTCGCGTATGATGTGCGTAATCAGTTCACGCCGCAACTTCGCCCTTTACGAAGCAATCAAATATAAAAAAAATGTATTTAAACTAGATATCTATCTGCTCCGGTTTCGCGTGGTAGCAATGTACTAGGCGTCATATGTGTCTAAATAAACTATTAATAATTTTCACATAAACACCGTTTTTTTTGTTGCTCTTAATTTTAAATCTATGATATCTTCTGCGATATTTATTAATCGTAGCTGTGCCCGCGACTTCGTCCGCGTGGAACCTGATGTACAAAACAGTGACTAATAAAGTCATCTGAATGTATTAAATCTAATTACTATCTATTTACTTATCTCTCGTACTTAAGTCGCGTCGTCCTTAAAATGACAATAACTTTTGATAGAGTGACCCGATTTTAATGAAATCAAGACTAAATGTTACTCGAGGACATGCTTTATGATTTTCTTTTTGATGAGGTTTTATCGTGAACGCAGTACTTTATCAGCTATGCTTGCTCAAACAAACAGACAGGCAGATAGACAGACTGACAGATATATTTAAAAATGATTGAAATGCATTATATTACTTATTTCAAGACACCTGCAACAATGTTTTGTTCACAAAAATCGAAATAGAACAGTGACGTGTACACGTGTACAGTACACGTGAGGTTAACATTCTTGTTATATGTATAGATGTCCTGTAAAAAGTAGTTGTAATCAGTATTATATGCTCAACATATCTAAATTATTAAAATATATAAGAATGGACACTAATATAGGTTAAAATATTGTTGAAAATAACTACACTACTTAAATAACGTTTAAAAGATAAAAATGATTCCTGTGTGTCGTCCTTAGAAGATAGTCAAATAACATCATTTTCTGTAGGCATTTTTAAGGAATACAATTTTTAAGTACTCTATTATATCTCATAAGGTTCCAATGTAAATTCCCGAACTGTACTTCTTACGACATCATTAAAATACAAAAAAAAAAAACTCAACTTCTATAAATATAATGTCCACGAGTTTAGATACAGAGATCAGAAGCGACTCTGTTTTAAACTATCTATCGATTATAGATATTCAGCTTCACTATACATTACCTTTATACATCTTTGTTCGTCTTTATAAAAGTTAATATAAATCTAGCATCATATTTATATCATTATCATTACATAGTATAAAACAAAGTCGCCTATCGCGTCTGTCTGTCTGTTCACGATAAACTCAAAAACTATTGAACGGACTTTCATACGGGTTTCACCAGTAGATAAAGTGATTAATGAGGAAAGTTTTAATATATGATTTGTCAAGGTTTTTGAAGTGAAACTTCTTTATCAACGTAGGGAGGAATTTTAGAGCGTGTAAAAACGTATGTAATGTTTTTCGGTTACGCGCCTTCTTAATTTTATGTACATTTTTCCGTTACGCGCCATGTTTATTTCTAAAGGTGCGCTCACAATGATCAGATTCGGTTTTTTTTATGTTCTTTATATTTTACATGCACAAAGATGAAGATCTTGAAAAATAACGTAAAATGTTAGGAACGGATAAAATTAGATTTAGTTCATTTTGAAATGTAACGACTGATATATTAAAATACTACAAAATAATTCCGAAAACTAATGTTTACCACCTCCATAGTGTATTTATCTTAATCTCTTAAAAATTATTCAGAATACTGTCTCATTTCTACCGCGTGAGAACTGAACGTTTTTTGTATCCAAGTTTATAATAATAAAAGCCTTTTGCTTAAACTTTATCTAATTCTATCTAATTTAGATAGATTTAATTTCAGTAAAGTTGTAAATATAATAGATCATTTTTCGAAAAATGATGTCATAAAGAAGTTTCACTTCTTACGTCTGTACACTGATACACGCACGTATTTTTTTTATTACCAGGGCGGGACAATGTCACTAGTATCAATAATAATTGGAAAAGAAATGAAACTTCGAAAACTAATAATGCAATTTGAATCACTTTACATTTATTTTCATACAGGTTTATAGAATTAATGGCCGCCATTGTACGAAAGATATTTCTGTTTAAAACAGTTATGCAGTTGAGAGGAAGTTTTATCTTATCGCGAACAAAAGGGTAACTCGGGCAGACAATGCTGTCTAAAACGAGCGGAACTAATTTACCTTCCTCTCGCTTCACTCGTTGTCTCAGCCACTGTTCGCACAAATAGTCCTCTATAAGAGTCCACTTGGTATGGAAAATAAGTGTTAAAATTATTACCACGATAACTATTATAAAGAGAATAGATTTGTTTTTGTGTTTATAATGGAAAAAACTCTGTCACCTTTAGAAAGCCACATTAACAGCAAAGAACATGGACTGTATTCTGTTATCCAAATCTGCGTTAACGCGAGCGAAGCCGCGAGTGAAGCCTAGTGATAAATAAACTTTTCATAATAATTTTCTTTCGTTCCACCAAATAATCATGGAAATGATTTTTGTATATCTATACATATAATGAAAATGAAATGTTTGTATGTAATATCAAAATATTTTTTTTTACTGATAGGGTACGAAAGTATACACGCTACTGATAACAAAAATGCAATTTTTAAAATTTTTGTCGGTCTGTCTGTCTGTCTGTTTGTTCCGGGTAATCTCCGAAACGGTTGGACCGATTTTGACGGTAATTTCACTGGCAGATAGAAAAAATTACAGCGGGTTACTTAGGCTACTTTAGATTTGACTAGCTGTTAACCGTGGCTTCGCCCGTAACACTATCTCCAAAACGGTTAGACCGATCTTCACGAGACTTTCAATGGCAGATAGCTGGTCTTAAAAAAAGTTATTAAAGCAATTTTAATTTATACTAGCTGTTAACCGTGGCTTCGCCCGTTGGACTATCTCCAAACCGGTTTGACAATTTTTCACGGGATTTTCATCGGCAGAAAGCGGACATTATAAAAAATCATTTAGTATATTTTAATTTAGACTAGCTGTTATCTGTGGCTTCTCCCGCAGTGCCATGCCCAAAACGGTTTGACCAATTTTCACAGGACTTTCATTGGCAGATAGCTGACCTTATAGGAAGTAATTTAAGTTATTCTATTTTAGACTAGCTGTTACCCGCGACTTCGTCCGCATGAAATTTAGCAAAAATATGTTGTTCACTGTAAACATGTGCGTTGTACTGGACTACAAGAATAATTATAATTGAAATTCAAAAATGTGTATCTATGTTTGTAATTTGAATTATATTGTCTTTTCAATCATTTTGCTTTATTTACTGCGCTTTCGTCTACATAACTCTGCAAACATAGTAACATATAAGAATATTGTATCCAAGTCAATAAGCACTATTTAAATTGTCGAATATTAAAAACTGCTTAGACAGATATAAAGTTTTGTATCTTGATTCATATTTATACAAAATTTCAAGGCGTCGCCTCATTCATTGTATACAATTCAACATTATAATTATTAACAATAATTTTGAAGATAGAAGGGGTCTTTCTAAAAAGATAAGATAAAAAGACCATAAACGTATTACCTATTGACAATATAGGCATATTATATCATCATAATAACATCTTTAAGTCATTGTTTCATTAGTTTCTTATACATTGTATGTGAGCACTGAATTAGTTACATGGTGGGTTAAGGTTCCAAATATGTTGCTCATAATAAACCTCATTTGACACACTGTTTGTATTTATATATTTAATGTGTACGTTACATGTTGTAAGTGGCGCGGGTATCGTACTTACAATTGTTTTTACAAAGCATTTCTATTATTGTACATGGTCTCACAATTTTATATTTCTTTAATACAATTTAAAAAAAACGCGTGCGGAGCTGCGGGTAGAGCTAGTATATAAATAAAATTGAAGCGTCTTTTGTTTGCCAACAAAGCTAATCTCTGTAACTATTCAAGCGATTTAATTAGACCTTTACCGGCAGATAGAGCACTCTCTAAAGTATTTACATTACGCTTTTTTATAAGGTTTAAGTAATAGGTATAACATTTAAAAGAGGCTACTTATAATCGGTAAAAAGATTACACTGATTAAGCGGTAATGGCAAAATTAGAATTAAAACGTAAAAGACAGCATATGCAATTTCGAAAAACAACCAAAAGCATTTTAGGAGATAGCTAATATATGAATTGGCTAATATAATAGAATATAATAATATAGTAAATAGAATAATAGAGTGTTATGCTTCAACTTATAAATAATTTATCATTATCAAAAACATGTATGTGACCTAAGAAAATAAGTTTCTGGTAACTGATATTATAAATATCTAAAACTAAAAATTTTTAGATATTATAAATATCTAAAAAAAAAATTACTTGTTCATGAAATACGTTACGTTATATCATATTTTCTGCGACCCCTCCTATGAATATCACGTCACGAATCATATATCCTCCCCCTCCACTCCGTAATACGTTTGCCGGGCCCTCAAGTTTACATGTATAAAATAAGTGACTTTCTAACATTACAAAAAAAAATTACATCACTGCAACAACACTACACATATCACCTCCACACACGTGCACGCATACACGCTTACACAAAAAAGTGGAAGGGTTTACTTTTTTTTTCCTTTTTTAACTGAATGTTTAGAAATTTTCCGATACAAAATACAATAGGAGTTGTTGAGATATGTATGCTTGGTACACATATATGTTTCAACAACTATATATGTATGCTAGTGTGCTTAACTTAGGTTAGCTCAGTTAGGTCGCGTATTGCATCGAACAGGCAACAGCCAAGCCGAGGTGTGCCGTGCACCCTTGAGCTGGTTGCCCAAACAAAAATCGGCTGAGTGCCTTAAGCGCTCGCCTTAGTAGTCCGGTGAAGCTGTTAAGACCTTGCTAGGTCAATAGCGTAGTCTGTTCGAAAAAAAAAAAGCATTACAAAAATATAAAATTAAAAAGAAAAACGAAGAGAAATAATTGTATAAATGTTTGATGAGCCGCGAACGTCATGTTTCCTTAGACCCGTCGATACCCTTGTCACCTTTTGTCGCAGAAGCTACATACTGGAAGAAAAGCCTTATTTCGTCTAACGTTTGGACTATAAATGCAGTTCACCCAAGTGGGTGCAACGATCCTAGGTTATGCTTCCCTTTCGGTTAGTAAAGATACTTACTGGCCACGGCTGTATTGGTAAGTACCAAATAACCAAGAGAGAGCTGACACAGTGCTATTACTATTGTCAGATGTGTGATGAGGCCATTGTCGAACACACTTTGCAAGAGTTTTCTGCGAGGACAATGCAACGCAGGGAACTTACGGAGGTGATTTGAGTGAAAGGAAGCCTGACGTTCACCCAATACGACGTGGGAGAACCAAGTCGAGTTAGGAGAAAAGGTGGAGGGCATCTCCACTATATATCTTCATGATAAGATTCCAGGCAGCAGGCGCGTGGGCGATTATTGCCGCGTAATGGATTTTTTGTGACTAAGGAGCACGGTTAGCATCTCCTCTGAGAAAATTGTGGGAGAAGAGTTAGCTCTCCCTAAGGTATGGCTCTCCACATTTAACATCCTCGGGAAAACCAAGCGCGTGGCAAGGGAAATGGAGTGTGCTAATCGTGTACCCGCGACCCTGGTCTACATACGCGCTAAGCGGCGGAGGGGCTTTTAGTCAGTAGGAGTCCGACCTTCTCCTCACGTTGTTACCCGTGAGTGTGAGGTTGTCTTACGTAGGATATTCTCCTCCTAAAAAAAGTAAGCGACACCGTCTAAGCCACTTATAAGTGTGATCGTATATTATGAACGCCCCCTTACCGTACATATTGCAACTTGAGTTATCAGTCTAGATATATATTGTTAGTAAAGTATCAAGCTGTCTTGGTACAGGAAATGTGGATAAAGTAATAAATGTGATGCTTTTAAAATAAATCTGATGCGAGGTTTATTCGCGACGGTGTTTCGAAGCGGGGTTCTTGTCCTTGTCCCTAGTCGTCTACATTCGCTGTAACTATAATAAGGTCTGTTACCCGTTCTCCTCTTCCACTGATTTTATCCTTAACTTTCTTAGAAGTGTCCATTGTGTTAGAATAATTATTATCAAGGGTTGGTTCACTACGGTTCATTGTTTTACGCGACGGAAATCTCCTTAGAGCGGCTGAGTTTAGTAATAAGCTTCATGAATAAATTAGTGTTAATTTCTAATTGACTATCGAGAAATACTTATAGTACTAACAATGTCGAACCGTAACAAGTTTCACTTATAAATAACGGGTTTGTTATTATTAAAATATTAAAGTTTGCTATCAAAACTATTCCAGTAAACCTCGTATATAGCCCCATATTGTTCAATTTGTGCTGAAACTCTTCTAACTTGTTGGGATTATGTTATATTAAAGTTTAATAGGTTAGTGCTTAAAATGTTTTCTCTTTATTATCCGTAATCTGTTGTTTAACCCTAAAACTTACAATTATACATATTCTGTATTGCCATATACATTAAACTTATAGGTATGTCAAAAAGCTTAATATATATCTGACATTTTAAATACTTTGCATGATTAAGAGTTTGAGAGAAAAATCATGTTTTTAGTTGCTGGAAATTTAATTAAATTTCGTCATATAAATACAATGCTAGTTTGATAATTGTAAATATTCGCTATCTTTTGGTCAGTATATTCAAGAATAATGTAAGGATTTTACTATCTCAAGGTGGATTAACATAAAGAATTATCCGGAATTGGTTTTAATCGAAAATTTTCTCTTAATTTTTTCTTTAATACATATTGTAATACTAATTTCCTAATCTTCTACATAGTCTTGCTTTTAGTTAGTTAATGTAATATATCTTCTTTTTGTAATAGATCTCCAAGTTGTATATTAAAATCAAAAATAAGTATATCAAATGGGTTAACTCATCAACGCATAGCCAAAACTATTAAAGCAAGAAACATGAAACTTGAATAGTAGTTTCTTTTTGTAGCCAAACTATCAGTTAGAAGCGTTTTTTTTATTTAATCTCTACGGGTATGAACGAGAGTGCCATGATTTGTATGAGGGACCAAAAAAAGTGGGTCACCTATGGACTTGACGTCTAGCATAATTACTTTTCTATAGAAATAAATGAACATTCATATCAGGCAATCTTTGTTTTTCCAAATTTTATGCCCTGAGTGTAGACAGGGGATGAAATTTTTCATTTATACTTTTATTGAGATTATTAAGTAAGTACTTGATTTCTTATGAGTTTAAAGTTTAAAACATCCTGGGTATATAAAGGTTTCTGGTTACCCGCGGCAGAGGAGCCCCGCCGACTGGGAAGTCAGTTCCCAGTAAAAAAAAAAGTTTAAAGCATATGTAATGTAATGTAAAAAATCCTTATAATATTTTTTATATCTTAAACCTTTACAGACCCATATTTTGTAATAGTTTTGCTATGATTTTCCTTATTTGTGTTGTAAAGTATTTAATGAAATTTAAACCTATACCCATGGAGGGATAATAAAATATCATTTCCTACGACAAGGCGCGCGCAGCCGCCGACAAAAGTTAGTTTTACATTTTAAGGTCAAAAAGGTATAAACAATTAAGACTTGATATTTGAGTTATGTTGTTCAGTTTCTAAAACGCAAAGTAAGAATGTATTTATATCTTTCTTCTGTATCGAAATTATAATGTATCTGATTATTCGCTCTCTTGCGCTTGAAAGGATTTTGTAGCGAGTTAATTGCTTAACAACTGGAAAATTTGAATATCTTCAAGTTTACCTAATGCTTAGGTAAGTGAAACGTGTCGAAATATATTGTCTAGTGCTTCTAAAAAGATGAGTGCTAAAATTAGAAGGTTTTTGTTAAATTAATTATGCGCACTGTCATCTATATTATTATATGGATAATTTATGGGAAGCTTAATATTTTCAGAAGTTCTATAAGCTTATATAAATTATGTGAATAGTAAAGAAATTCGTAAAATGTAAAAGAGTTAGAAATAAAAGGTATTACTATAAAATTAGTTGACTATTATAGCTATAATTACGTTATCATTACATAGTATAAAACAAAGGCCCCTACCGCGTCTGTCTGTTCGCGATAAACTCGAAAACTACTGAACAGATTTTCATATAGTTTTCACCAGTAGATAAAGTGATTCACTAGGAAAGTTTTGGTATATAACTTGTCAAGGTTTTTTTTATTATCAGGCCGGGACAACGTACGACGGGCCCGCTAGTTAATTATAAAGTAAATGGTGAATTTTGAAATTTTAAATAGTACTTATAGAACTGAATTATAATTTGACTAAATAATAATCGCTATTTTAATAACAGTTAACTAGTGTAGAACTACAAGATTAGAATGTTGATTTCTAAAAATATGTATCAGATTAAAATTATTCAGACATTTACTCAACTGAACGTCCAAAAATTGTAAACAACTTATTTTAAGACGTTTAAATCGACAATTTTGCAACTTCTAGTGTGCTAACAGATGATCTATATCTATCATTTGAAAGGAGATTTGCATTTTTTTATTACTGTAATGACGGTGTAAGCAAAAATATTAAAAAAAATACACAATCACTAATTAAATAAGTAACTAATTTATCGATATGTAATCTTAATATATATATTTCTTGTGTGCGTGTGTATGTGACTGAACTCCTCCTAAACGACTGGACCGATTTTGATGAAATTTTTTGTGCGTGTTCGAGTGGATCCGAGAATGGTTTAGATTCACAATTGGACCCGGTAGGTGGCGCTGCGGTTGACTTTTGGGATTTCTATTTTTTATTATCAAGGCAGGACAACGTCCGCCAGGTCCGCTAGTTCTATATATATATATATATAAGAATGCTCATAAACTATATACGATACGAAGCCCCGTAGTATAAATACGTAACTATATATTTATTTATCTTCGTATACTACTAGACCCGGACAGACATTACGACATACTTACACATACACACAAATACATACCTATCTTATGTTTAACGCTTAATGCGTAACGAACATTTATCCCTACAGTAATAGAAGAACTTAGATTTAAAAAGGAATTTACTTGTAAGTCTACAGTAGTTGGCGTGTTCGAATACCGTGTCGATGGACGTTGGTTCGAGTCCTTGCGAATGGATCGGAGCTCTCTGTGAAGGAAGATATCGTGATGAAACCATAACGTGGGTAAGCGTAGGGCTTTTATGAGACCACCTCGTAAGCTACCATCCTCAAGTTAAAAACCTGATGCTGTGTTCCAGCAGCTACATTTGAGAGCCAGTTCTCTCTAGATTTGGCGTGTTTACCATCTTGGACTACATGGATGGATGGATTATTTTACACCAGGTGATATTATTTTCAAACGCTAAGTCCTATCTTCTTCTTACCCTTATCCCAACTAAGTAGGGTTGGCACAACATGTTTTCTCTTCTACTCTCCGCTGTCAAATGTCATTTCAATATTCGCAACTTTTAATCACATATCATTTTTCACATAATCCATCCATACCTTTTCCTGACTTCCTTTACTCCTATATCCGTCCACCTTCATACTTACAATACATACAAAACTTTTCTAGTTTCATGACTTTCATCTCGACTTATAATGTTCCCGTACCATTCTAACCTATTACTCCTCCACGTCTGAGTTTTTGCTGAGTAGTTAGTTAAGCAGTATAAACGTGACAAACAAGCATACTCTAATCCTCATATATACTATTACTATGGGTTATTATTGATGCAATAAGCAACTGCCAAATCTATATCATTACATAGTATAAAACAAAGTTCCCTACCGCGTCTGTCTGTCTGACTGTTCGCGATAAACTCAAAAACTACTGAACGGATTTTTTTGCGGTTTTCACCGGTGGATAAAGTGATTCATGAGGAAGGTTTTGGTATATAATTTGTCAAGGATTTTTTGATAGTCAGGGCGGGACAGTGTCTGCCGGGCCCGCTTACCGCGTCTGTCTGTCTGACTGTTCGCGATAAACTCAAAAACTACTGAACGGATTTTCTTGCGGTTTTCACCGGTGGATAAAGTGATTCATGAGGAAGGTTTTGGTATATAATTTGTCAAGGATTTTTTGATAGTCAGGGCGGGACAGTGTCTGCCGGGCCCGCTACTACTGAACGGATTTTCTTGCGGTTTTCACCGGTGGATAAAGTGATTCATGAGGAAGGTTTTGGTATATAATTTGTCAAGGATTTTTTGATAGTCAGGGCGGGACAGTGTCTGCCGGGCCCGCTAGTTTAATATTATAAAGCAGAAGAGTTTGTTAGCTTGAACGCGCTAATCTCAGAAATTACTTGTCCAATTTGAAAAATGCTATGACTGTTAGATAGTTCGTTTATCGAGGAAGGCTATATACTATATATCATCACGCTAAGACCAATGGAAGTAGAGCAATAATGAAGAATGTTTCAAAATCGTTTTTTTTTCCTTTTGAGAGCTTCCGTTGTGTATTATCATTAGCCCAAAATAACTATTCTACGCAAACGAAGTCGCGGGCAGAAGCTAGTTGTAATGATAAGATGCCAAGAAGTTGCTTAATTCGCAAATAATACCTAAGATTTATCAATTGATTAGAATATTCGAGCATTTACAACTTTTTACTTTCAACAATGAATAATCAAATGTACCCGAACTATTTATGTATATTTCTAATAACCTTTTATCAACGTACGTATCATCGGTATGGCACAAACTTAGAAAAGAAAACTTAGATCGTTTCGAAAAAAAACCAACTTAGAACGGAGGAAATAAGAAATGTCTGAAACATTTTCTATCCTAAGAATTTGACATTTCTGATGTGAATACGAGGGAGTGTAATTTTATTTTTCAATAACTCATTCGTAGTCGAAAAATAAAATGTTTGCGCTGAGTAGATTTCCTCTGTACAAGCTGTTGAAACTCTAAATATTGTAGGCGTACTGTATTGGGAATAATTTTGGTAAATTTGTTAGGACAATAAAGGTTATAATATTATTTAGAGGCTATTCTTATACTCTATAGGTTTGACCACAATGTCATGTAATGTTAAATGACCATGTGGTCTAAAATGGTAACCACACCAAATCTAAAGGTGGACTGGCTCTTTAGTATAGCGGCCGGAACACATCAACAGGTGCCTGGCCACAGATTGTCAACTCGAAGGTGGTAGCTAGCCAGGCGAACTTAGAACAAGTTTCATCACAATATTTTTCCAAAGAAAGCTCCAACTCAATTACTAGAATTCGAATCTACGTCCATCGACGCGGGTCCGAACATGCTATCAACTAAGCTATCATAGCTTTAACAAGTTTAGTAAAGTAAGATATTAAAGTTGTATTCCGAGACAACGAGTTAAAAAAATATGAATATCTATTACAAATTATAAGAACCCAATAAACTAGTCTCATCAAAAGGGTTAGAAGTAAAACTAAGCCTAATTTAGATTATCCAAGCCATTGAATTTTCAGAATATAATGAAGGCCATATATATTACGATTTTATACGTATAGGGCATTAATTAGAAATCATAAAAAAATAGAATCGTTTATGCATTGCTCTAAATTTCTTTATCATGAGACTAACTGCTCCTGATAGTCTGACCGCAACCGCCGTACCGCGCCATAGGTACGCGAGCGGCGAGACGGGGTGGGATGAGGGGGTTTACGGACTGTATATGTCGGACGCACATGAGATAATATGTCTAAAGATCGGTCATGCGTAATACGTTAAGATTTTATATTTCCTAGAATTAAAGATTCATTTTATTTATATTGGTTCTTTATTTATACTTATCTGAAAATCATATTGGACAAAAACAGGGATTGGATATAATTATACATGTAAATATAAAGCTTCAGAAAATTGTGCTTTCATATCATAAGATCTGTCTGACACTACGAATCTCATGTGAGTTCATGCTCTTTCCTCCCTACTCTCTACCACCCCGCGTATACCTAAGGCAGTAGCGGTAGGACTATAGCTACTGATGAAGACTATGAGAATACTTTTTCCTTTACAGTATGACCGTTCTATTAATTTGTGAATATTTTTGAAGATCTTGTTGGTATCATCTGTCTCATTCATACAATATTTTATAAGGAAATTTCTCAACCTACATTTTTCATCTTACCGTACGATTCTTCCATAAATTTTCGTTCGTACAAACTTTGTCCTCACACGCGTTAACAATAAATAATAGTTTAAAAAAACTAAAAAAAACACGCTTTCTTAAGTTTTTTTCAACTATTATTTATTTTTCATTTTTTAGTTAAATTTTTTTAACTTTTTTTTTCGGATTATTGCATTGTCATCGACCTTTGACAGGTGTGCAAAGTTTGAATTAAATCTGATCGTTCAAAGTAGGACAAAATCGAGTTCAAAGGGGTCGGTTACATACATATATACAGGTGAAGCTAATAAAAGCGTCATAAAAAGACCCAAGTACCCAAGTGCCAAGTAGGTGGCAGCGTTGCAGCTTAAATATTTACTTACATCAATTGGTTTTTATTCATATAGATTGTGAAATATTAAATAGATCTATAAAGAAACGTATGACCTTAACAAGTTTGTAAATCCGAATGGGATTGTTAACAGAATTGAATTATATAAATCGGTTGCTACTTACACAACACGTTTACGTTCTACTTAAAATCTTATTAAGGACATACATATTAACTGACAGCGAAATCATCATTAACAATTCAAATAATTATGTAGGTATAAGCATTGACGCATAAGAAACTAAGACGCACGGTCTCGAATAAAAGTAGCGCTCAAAACCGGCAGCAAAAACTCCCTAATATACATACGTGGTTATAGTTATGCAAATTCAACCTTACCTGAATGATTTAAAGTTTTACAAAGACTTTTTACAAGGACGCAGGCGACGCGAGACTATTTGGAATAAGTACATAATCTAAAATTATGCACTTATTTTTATGTGCCGTCTGTGAGACGTTAAGTGTGCGTCTTGGGTTTTTGTATATCAATGTGTATAGGTGTTACTTTTATTTGATTTGCATAAATATTAATTATCAATAGTGTAATTGAAGTAACGTTTCTTAAGGGACGTCTTTAATTTTGATCCGCGATATTTTTGTGTGACGAAAATGCAGGGTGTCGCTTGTCACCGGGTATTGGAGAACATAGAGACATGCGCTCTTCTACTGCTTTTTTATGACAGTTTCACTTCTACTGCGCGTCAACTACACAGGTTTTTTTTAAACTATCGCATACATATTGTCTTTCGCTTTAATTATTTTATAGTGATATGACAAAGTGACTTCCAGTTACTGATAGTAATCACAGTACAATTCAAGAACAATACGACTTCAATGCTGTTCGTCATACCCTGCATGTTTTCAGCTGTTGGGTGTACACATGATGATCCCGAAACGCGATAAAAATAAGTATGCGACTACACAGAATGTTACACCAGGAGAATGATGGACATGCGCCTTTAGGGCACGATTACCATTGCTTAACAATTTTTTTCCTAATTCCGCATATATACCAGGTGAAAGGCTAGACACTCGCAGTATTTTAGGATATGACACTTCATGGTCATATTTATCACATAAAATAATAATATCAAAACAAATACTAATCGATAACAAAGAATATCTTAGGTAAAGTTTGTTCTAAGAATTTCAAAAGTATGGATAATAACTTAAACGAACCTAGGTTGAATGACCGGTGATAAAACCTGCGAGCGGCGACCCGGAGTTAATAACTTTTGATAATAAAATGGACAACAAACCCTTTTATCTGTTCTGTAATTGAGTATAATTTTTGTATGTTTCTAGATAATTAGGTCAAATATTAAGCACATATTGTTTTAATCGATTTAAAACGAGAATCGAGTGTAGAGTGTCTTCCATAAATATTGCTACTATCTAAACAATCACCTGGTATAAATTAATATTTCAATAAAGTATCAAAATTCATACTCCCTATAATGTACCTCGAGTAAATTCATGATCCTCGTATTTATGTAATACCATGGCCGTGGCTTCATACGCGTTTATTGCTCAATAGTTTATATTCCTGTTGTTATTTTATTTTTATTCAAAAATTTTTTTTTAATGTTTTCTAAATATAAATTTTTAAATATGTATGTTCTGTTGGTTTACTGAATAACTTTCACCAAAATACGTGGTTAAAATAAATTTAAAAAAATGTTTATTCTGTTGCATATTCTAAAACTATTGTTGATCATTCTTAGTTCTTCTTTGTTTATCAATAGAGGAACTGTTATATACTTCGTGTGTATGAAATGTCTTTCAAATTGATTGACAATACATTTTTTATGAGCCCTTAGAGCGTAATTGATAGCTTTTATAACCTATTAATTGCGCAGAGTTATATACTTTCGATGGACAAAATGTTATCAAAGTTTTTAGACAATACATTTTTTATACATACAAAAATGCGATTTCTAAAGGTGTTATTGATTATTCTTACTTCAATTACTAAATACTATACACTCCTCGTATATATAATTTCACTAGGTGGCCCGGCAGACGTTGTCCCGCCCTGATTAAAAATAAATTCTTGACAAATTATATACCAAAACGTTCCTCATGAATCACTTTATCCACTGGTGAAGACCGCATGAGTTATTGAGATTATCGCGAACATACAGATAGACAGACGCGGTAGAGGACTTTGTTTTATACTATGTAATGATTAAAACCGGTCAAGGTTTTTTTGAGTTAAATCCAGATGTACAAACATGCATACAACGTTTAATGACACTTTCGTACTTTTAGCATTCTTAGAATAAATGTCGATGCTAGAATTCCAAAAACATTACATATACAAACAGAACTATACAGATCTATTCATATATACATCGGAATTCCATTTTCTCTTGCAAAAATAGGTATACACAACAATTTAGATAACAATATCTTCAACTCTTTTTACTTAAATCTTCTCAGTAAAACGACTCTCCATCATAGTTAGGGTTTGATATTATGTCGTAAAGAATTTATCGGTGAACTAGATTATTGTGTTGAGATTTTCAATTTTTTTATGTTTGTAAGTAACGTGTATTCCATACATCGTTGGATAGAAAAGATTTTATATCTAAACTTTCAAAGCGTTATATCTCCTAATAGCGGGCTCAGCAGACGTGGTCCCGCCCTGATAATAAAAAAAAATCTTTGACAAATTATATAGCTAAACCTTCTCCATGAATCACTTAATCTACTGGTGAAAACCGCATGAAAATTCGTTCTGTAGTTTTTGAGTTTATCGCGAACAGACAGACAAACAGACGTAGCAGAAGACTTTGTTTTATAATATTATAATATGCAGTAATTAGTTAACTATATGTTTTACACATATAAATAGGCGTGTATAAAACAGTTCAGTACTTTTTCTTGTTTAGTAGATATTGGTTGTCAATAAAAAAAGTAGAACAGGTTACTTTTGTTCATATAATTGACTATCTAAATATATAAAAATCCAGTGTCATAATGTTTGTCTACGATGAACTCCAAAACTACTAAACCGTTTTTCATGAAAGGTGACATTTATGTATAATTTGGTCCAACTTGAGAGTTAGGATGATTTATGTTTTGATTAAGGGTCTCAATATTTTTTAATTACAATGATCGTCTATGTTGATTATTGTTATTAATTGTAAGTTTCATCCGTCTCGAACAGATGGCGCTTTAAATGAGTTTGTTGACAGAAAGATGTACTACAGACTGTTATGGAATATCTAAAAGATGGCGCCACGTTATAATTTTGAATTTCTTTTTTAACTTCAGTCTATTTACCCTATAATATCAAATTGTTTATCATTATTTTAATTCAAGATGATAACTGAGCCACAGCCACGTGTGGCACCGTCATCTAGTATAATATATATTTCAAGAAATTAAAAATTAATGCATAATGATGACATATATGTACATGCTCGCAGTTGACGTAACAGAGTAATTAAATATAATTATATGAACTAACTACGCGCCCCGGCTTCGCACGTGTTTAACAACGAAGAAAATGAGATCAAATCTTCCTTATCCAATACGACAATGTAATTAAATAAAATTGCAACTGAACAACAGAGCGTCAATCTGTCATTTCTGTCAATATTTTTGATGTATCTCTACTATATCCTATCTCGCTAAATTTTTGAGATATAGATTTTTTAACAAATTTTGTTCACATTTTCTTTCTTTTTTTCAAACATTTTCTCCAATACAAATCATGTCCTGACGATTAGAAATATGATAAAAAAGCTATTATCCAAATAGGAGAAGCCATTCTGAAAATTAGTTTACATAGGTTCAGTAATTTGTTTTATTTATGTAATAGCGGGCCCGGCGGACGTTGTCCCGCCCTGATAATTAAAATAAACCTTGACAAATTATACACCTAAATCTTCCTCATTAATAAGTTTATCTACTGGTGAAAATCGCACGAAAATCCGTTCAGTAGTGTCTGAGTTTATCACGAACAGACATACAGACAGACAGATGTGGCAGAGAACTTTGTTTTATAATATGTAGTGATATTTGTTACAATAAATAATAATAGATGCATGCTAAACCGCGAGCACAGCTAGTTTGTCTACCTTGAAGTAAAGATTGTCTTTTTTTCCTTGTGTAAACAGTTACAAACTATGAAAATAAATTCCAGAATAACTAAAATTGTTACGCAAACTAAACAGTCCGTAGCTAAAATAGAGACTTTGAAATACCGGTCTAGATTATCTAAGCTGTAAATATTGATAGATTAATCATGACAAAGAATTTTTAGTCTAATATTCTGAATATAGAGTAGATAATTCAATCGTCAACGGATCTGATAACTCCGTAATTTCAGATTGGTTATAAATGGATACCCTTCGACACATAAATACACCTTTGCCAGAGAGATTGCTGTTTATATAAATAAAGTATTCTTGGCCATTTCTATACAATTTATATTTAAAATAATGTTTTCTGCGAAATTGGTCACATAGTAAATAAAGAAAGCATAGATATAGTTCATTAAAATTATTCCCCATCCCCATTCAGCTTGTCACGTTGTAAATTTCGACAGTGTTTCGAATCTAATACCTCAATATAATTGTTTAATAATAACATTACATTACATTACACAGAACATATAATATTAAGGACACACTTATTTTATAAGATTGGTAGTAAATACTTATCTGTGGCTCATTCGATCATTTCCTAAGAGGATTAATAATCTGTGGCTGAGTGTTGTTGCCCTCAGATTTTACTTTGCATAGAATTGTAACAAAATAAAATAAAATAATCGCTTTTATTACAGATTAAAATTCCTTTATAATTTTAAATTATTAAATCATTGCAGCCTGATAATATTACAGTTGAAACAGTTCGATTTTCTTAATTAATCGATTATCCGAGGCGTTTACATTGAATGAAGCGAAGCCGTGATCAAAAGCTAGTGTATTTATAGATTCAAACCCATTAAGCCTATTGAGGTATATTTTTTACTAAACTATATGTGTATTTTCCAACCACGGTGTAATGCAGGTATTGTTACATCAGGTGTATACATGATGAATGCTTGAAATGTAACTTCCCGTTTTGATAATATTAATTTTTTTTCAATATGACTTTATTTTAAAAAAGCGCATTTTTTTCTATAAAAATTACTGCGTTTAATATTATATTGCATATTTTATCAATTCGAAGATCTACTTCCGTAAAATCGGAATCTCTTATATGACTATTCATTAGAATCCAATAATTTGATAAATAAACATAGAAAAACAAATCGGGTGTCCATCTTTTCACACCCGTTCGGGTGACCTGCTGGAAATCCAATTACGTTGAATATTATAATACCAGTACCTCACTTTTTTACTCTGTCCGCTTCACGTGAAATGCCTCAGCTGTGTTTTTTTTTTAAGTTGGTTAATATGAGTATTTATCTACTTAAAGAGTATTTAATGTTGATTTAAAATTATTTCAAAATTTTATTAACGTTCGTATTACCAGAACTGTTATAAGATAAGAATGGACATTCCTTAACTTTCGTTCTTTAGTTTATACACATTAATATTTGCTTTGACGGTAATAAAGTTTTCGAATAACTTAATATAAATTCTTTATAAACATCCATCGACAGACAACGAGTACACAGAAGCGGTAACAGCAATGCGACAAAATTAAATATTAAAACAAAAGACAAAGTAGGTGACCGCTTCGCTGCGTCTCCTCGACAAAGCGCTGAAGTTGAATCTGTAACTTTGTATATGGAAAAAATTTCGGGCAATATTCGAAATTTCCTCTACAGAGATCGGTTTTCTTTATTCATATTAATTAATACATATATATTCATACTAAGGTTTATTCAATATTATAAATAATATTGTGATATAATATTATATTGTAAAAGAAGAGTTTGTGAAGATAGATTGATGTTATTTACACTTTCACTACTGAAGGCGTTTTAATGAAATTTTAAAATAATTTAGCTTAAACACCAGAATAACACATAGGTTATAACTTATAAGCATATTGTATAAGTTGTCTAAAATATGACTCGCCTCGTACGTATAAGTGTCAAATAAGTTTGAAAAAGATCCACCCTCTGAAGGTTTGGTCAAATAGCGGACGGAGCGTGATGAAGATATGTTGGTAGCGTGACTACGTAAGGGCGTGAATATCACACTGCGGGCGTGATGATCCCGTTACATCGCGTCAGCCAACCTTTCGCACTTAGCGCGTTTTCTCGAGCATTTTAAAAGAAGATGTCGAACGATACAAGGTTTGGTTAAACAGCGGACTAAGTTTGATGGCAACGAGATGCTGGCAAGATGGCGTTGCGGCGTGAATATTACACTATGGGCATGATCATGCCGCTAGTATCGCATCGGCCAACCCGTTAGATTCGGCGTAATTTCTCAAACATTTTGTACTAAGATATCCAACGATTCAAACTTGGGTCAAATAGCAGATGAACTGGAATGCCGGCGAGATGCTAGCGAGACGACGTTGCAGCGTGAATGTCACACTGCGGGCGTGATGATCCCGTTAGCGTCGCGTCAGCCGATCTGTCGTATTCAACCGAGTTTTCTCGAGCGTTTTGAATAAAGATGTCGAATGATTCAGACTTTGAAGCTATGCTGTTTTCATTTTCGATCGAAAAGATCGAATAAATCATCAATGATGTAATGTATCCGCCATTTTCATAATTCAAGTTCCTTCCTAAAAAGACTTGCATTTTTACATTGTCAATGGCTCAAGTCATGTTTAAAAACGTACGTACATTACATACATTATGTACGTACATTTTTGTAAATGAATACAATATTGGCGTCGCGTCGGGCATGTCGTGCTCCCGTCGCGCTGTCTGTTTGAATATTATAATGAATATTTGTAAAACACAATGTTTTGGGGTCATGGTCATGCTGTGCTCGCGTCCTGTTCCGCCGCGCCGAACTCCAGTTGTATTCCCGCCGGATGCAGTGGCGACGTGACAAGACCTTTAGTCGAGCGCCGAGTACGACAATTCTCGTCTATCTTTACATATAATAAGAACGTAAATTTAAATTATCTGCTCTTTTTCCATTTTCGTGAAAAAAATTGTTGCAGGTGTCTGGGAACAAGTAATAAAATATATTTCTAGAAATGTCTGTCTGTCTCTTTCTATGGACATGCATCACTGCTAAAGTACTAGATTTACAATAAACCCTCGAGAAACATTTAGTCTTGGTTTTATTAAAATCGGTTCACTCTATCAAAAGTTATTGTAATTTAAATGACGACGTGACTTAATTACGAGAGTAAAGTAAATAAGTAAATTGACTTAATACGTTTAGATGATTTTATTAGTCACTGTTCTCTTTTTTACACTAGTTTCCATGCGAACGGAGTCGCGGATGCAGCTAGTATAGAATATAACATAATATACATGCTCTATGTTAACTTGTATAGAACTGATCACGTGCCGTTGGCGTCGCATCGCCGTCCCGCCCTGTCCGCTGTTTGAACAAACCCTTACGGTTACACAATGATATTTATAAAGAAATAAAAGCAGACGAAGTCACAAGTACCTAATAGAAATATATTTGGTCTGTTACATAATACATGTGTAAAATTTTATGGTATCATTCAGTGGTTTTCGAGTTAAAAGAACACTAAACATTCTGAGAGTCATTTTAGGTTGACTTAATGGTCATGATTTGAATCGCATAACTTGTTCCATATACTTGATGTAACAATACATATAGTAAAATTTGTTGTCGTATCAACGTTTTTCGAGTGGAAATTTTGTTTCATAGTACATATATACATTCATCTTATTTTCTTGTTATCTTGCATATAAATAAAATAATAGCTTATTTATAAGCTTATATTGAATAGATTTCAATCGTTTTTTTTTGGTTTGTTTCATAGATTTGTTCCTTTAAAAAAAATGTAAAGTTCATTTAATATAATATAATAGTATAAAACAAAGTTCCCTACCGCGTCTGTCTGTCTGTCTGTTCGCGATAAACTCAAAAACTAATAGTATAAAACAAAGTTCCCTACCGCGTCTGTCTGTCTGTCTGTTCGCGATAAACTCAAAAACTACTGAACGGATTTTCAAGCAGTTTTAGCCAATGGATAAAGTGATTCATGAGGAACGTTTTGGTATATAATTTGTCAAGGATTTTTTTTTATAATCAGGGCGGGATAATGTCTGCCAGGCCCGCTAGTTTAATATAATATGCAGTTAATAATGTTTTAACAAACTACTATTAGAGTAAGGGGTGTTAGAGCCACGCTGAAGCTATTACTGGTTTCAGCATGAATGGGTCGGCTAGCCCGAGAAGTACCACCAGATCCACAGAAACACCCACATGAAGTAACAGTACTTGCATTGTTGCGTTTCGTTCGGTCAGTGAGTGCGCCGGAGGACCACCTCCCCTCCCCTCCTCTCTCCCCTCCCTTCCCCCTCTTCCCCCCAAAAACAGGCTGGCAACGCGCTTGCGATTGTGATTGCTTGCGATTCCCCTGGTGTTGCTAGAGTCTATGGACGGCGGTGTTCACTTAGCAGATGACCCGCCTGTTCGTTTGCCTCTTATGATATAAAAAAAAACTATTATCATAAGCACTACTTCTTTAGCGATGTTTTCTCACTACCGAAAAGTGAGGCAAACGGTGTGGCGCACGTACTCAAGAGAGGGAAAGGAAACTGATAACTTTGTTTACTAATAAATCTTGTTAGTTATATATATTAATGTTTTCAACTTTTCATATTTTTTTCGCTGTACATAAAATATAATAACTAATAGTAAATTAAGAAATATATATATTTAGTATATATATTTCATTGAGATTATTTGTATACAGCGATTTCAACACTCTTGCACGGACATATTTATTTCGTACGTCACAATTAAATTAAACAAACAAAGTATAGAAAGTAACGTTGCGGTTATAACCGTTGCATTCAATGCAAATGTTTTCGAAATTGTGAACGCCACGTAGCGATGATTCATAAAACTCACTTGTTGGAATTTCAAAATGTTGTTTAATCATTTGGTTAGTGTATTTGAATAAAGCCAGCGTAATCGTGAGAAGATTATGAGTCGCGTCGTAATTTACGTATCCAACCTCTAGAGTTAAATTGAAAAAATACGATAAAATATATTTATTATAGCTTCTGCCCGCGACTTCGTCCGCGTGGCATAGTTACTTTGGGCTATCGTTAAAACGCAGCGGAAACTCTCGAAGGAAAAAAAACGAGATTGAAACATTCTTCATTGTTGCTCCGCTCCTATTGGTCTTAGCGTGTTTATATAGGCTATAATAGGCTTCCTCGATAAATAAACTATATAACAATGAAAACATTTTTCAAATCAGAGCAGTAGTTCCTGATATTAGCGCGTTCAACCAAACCAACAAACCCTCCTGCTTTATAATATTACTAGCGGGCCCGGCAGACGTTGCCCCGCCCTGAGTATAAAAAAATCCTTGACAAATTATATACCAAAACCTACCTCATAAATCACTTTTTCCACTGGTTAAAACCGCATGGAAATCCGTTCAGTAGTTTTTTAGTTTATCGCGAACAGACAGACAGACAGACGCGATAGGGGACTTTGTTTTATACTATGTAATGATTAAGTATAAAGGTACAAAATAAATAATTATAAATTAAACACTGAATGATGTGGCATAATGAAGTTAATAATAACAAATACATTTTTAAGAACTGTATACTTAAATTTTATTTTATTTTAAAATTTTTATAATATAGAAACAAATATTTATTTACTACCCTTATGTACAGAAAAGTTAAAATAGATTTAATCATTATTTTGCATACATGGTTGTAATTATAGCAAGAAGTGTCGAATGAAAGTCTTATTACATACACTGTTTTTGGTCTCGCTCTCATTCGCTTAAAGCGTGTAATGAGCGATAAGGAACTTCGTTCCATAAAAAAAACGATTTTGCTGTGTCCTCAGCCAAAATTACAGAAAGTTCGACGTGTAGCTTTGATTACTAAGTTGATGACTTAAGCTACCTTATTTATTCATGTAGTAATTACGATCATCCAGTGTTGTATAATCAATTATTGTCCTTTCATGTCCCTTTACCTACTAACATTGCGGGGTGGTAGGGTGTCTGTACCCGACTGGATCGCGACCACCGTACACCAGGTGGAACACCCGCCATAGTGGCACGTTTGGGCGTGTCGCGTTCCGGGATCAGCCGGTGTATATCCAGCAACCGGGAGGGGGAGGGGGGCTGTCCCTGACTGGGTCGCTTTCAGGCCGGCATGACAGCGGCGACCGGCGATGGATAGTATGTCTTTCGGTGGTCCCCATTGTTTTTGGATTGTACTGTGCTTACCATCAGGCACAGTACAGTCACTTTGCCGAGCTACAATAAAAAAAAAAAAAAACATAGCTACCATATTTCATATTCTTAACATAAATATTGATCATACACTAGCTCTATATCTATAATCTATATTACGAGTATTATTATGTATATTAGAATTTAGCTTTTTTTTCCTTTCCTTCAAATTTTTTTGTTTTCTTTTTCAAATGAAAACTTCTATAAGCGGGTTTTTTGGCATGAGATTTTTTTTTAATATTTTATGGGAGGCAAACGAGCAGGTGGATCAGCTGATGTTATGTGATCACCACCGTCCATAGACACTTGCAATACCAGAACAACAGTGTCCAGTGAGTACAGTACAATAACCGTTCTGTCCTGAGTTTTTTAATTAATTATAGTGTGAATTATTTAAGTTTCATAATTTGTAAATTGAAATTATTATCATTAGTATCGTTTTCACATCTATTTGCGCTCCGAATAATAATTATATACATTTTTATACAGTTTATAATTAATATATAATAGGCTGCACAACCTCAATACATAATATCAATATTAGAGGTACACAGGACCTCGTACTACGTGTCGCTAGTTTGACGCAAGCCGGTTAAGTGCTATACGGTCGGTCACGCTTACTTACTAGTATATTATGATGTGAAATTATATCTGTAGGTGGTAAAGCTACTACTGGTTTCAGCATGAATGGGTCGGCTCGTCCGGGGTACTACCACCCGACCCACAGAAAACCGACGTGAAGTAACAGTGTTTGCATTGTTGCGTTCCGTTCGGTCACTGAGAACGCCGGAGGCCCATCTCCTCATCCCCCCTCCCCATTCCCCCACTCCTCCCTCCCCCCAAACACAGGCTGGTAACGCACTTGCAACGCCCCTGGTGTTGCTAGTGTCTATGGAAGGCGGTGATCACTTACCATCAGGTGACCCATCTGTTCGTTTGCCTGCTATAATATTAAAAAAAAACTTATTAGCGTTAACATTCATTGAGAAAAAATGTGCTGCTCCCGAGGATATACCAAATTTTCATGAACGCGAGCGAAACCACAAACAAATGCATGTTGACTATACAATCCAATTACGGTCATTAGTACTTACTTACATATAGTACCAGTAAATTACAAAAGCAATTTTCATTGTCATGTCATTAAAACTACAATAACCTTTGATAGAGTGAACCAATTTTAATGTAACAGAGACTAAATGTTACTCGAGGATATGGTTTATGATTTTCTTGTTGAAGTTTTATCGTAAACGGAGTACTTTAGCGGTGATGCGTGTTCAAACAAACATATATACAGACAGACGATTCAACAAATTTTTGAAATGTATTTTATTAGTTATTCCAAGACACATGCAACATTTATTTCACAAAAATTTTAAAAGTACAGACACGTTAGTTTTACATTCTTATTATATGTATAGAATAATTTAACACTGAAGTTAGGAGCTTGGTTATTACAAATCATATATATATATAGACAATTTCAGACAAGTAAATGAGTAAAGGTGCCTCTGAATATTCATAATATGAACACGGCACATGTCATATAAGCTCGGCCTACATATAACTTTAACTTACAAATCATGCACCTGAGACCTCAGACCTTATACAACTCGTGGAAAATTATTGTTTACCGCATTATATTATGTAGGTGAACATAAAGTTTCAGTATATTTTCACAAAGCCTTCTACGGTTATATAAGGAAAAGGTTTTACTTTATAAGACTAGAGTGGTATCTGCATAGTTTATGTAACGTATATCTGTTCGTTTTTTAATTTTGTTTATTCTTTTTTTACTGATATTTGTTAGAGAAAATTAAAGGTGTGGGTCGGCGCGGCTTACCGTAATTTTAGGCTTAGCACAAAGGACGCATTCAAGTAATACGCATTGTGGGTGAATGTTCAGTGTGTTTTCTTTTGTTTCTTTACAAAATTAGTGGGACAGATACAATAAATACTAGCTGTACACGCAGCTCCGCACGCGTTTTTTTTAATTGTATTAAAAAAATATAAAATTGTGAGACCATGTACAATTATAGAAATGCTCTTCAATACAATTGTAAGTACGACGCGCACGCCACTTACAGTAACATGTAACGTATACATCATCATTACATAGTATAAAACAAAGTCTCCTCCCGCGTCTGTCTGTCTGTCTGTTCGCGATAAACTCTAAAACTACTTAAAGGATCTTCATGCGGTTTTCACCAATGGATAAAGTGATTCATGAGGAACGTTTTGGTATATAATTTGTCAAGGATTTTTTTATAATCAGGGCAGTACAACGTCTGCCGTGCCCGCTACTACTAACAGTGTCTCAAATTAGGTTTATCATCAGCAACATATTAAGAAACTTAACCCACCATATAACTACCTCAGTGCTCACTTACATTGTAGGTATAAAGAACTAGTGAAAAAATGACTTAAAGATAGATAATGATATAATATGAATTTTTTTATAAGGTCAGATTTCTTCCAGTGAAACTTTCGTGAAGATCAGTCTAACCGTTTTCGAGATAGCACTGCGAGCGAAGCCACGTTTCACAGCTAGTATAAATTGAATTACTTTTTATAAGGTCAGCTATCTGCCAGTGAAAGTCCCGTGGAAATCAGTTCAACCGTTTTGAAGATAGCATTACAGACGAAGCCGCGGTTAACAGCTAGTCTACATTAGAGTAACCTAAGTAACTCGCTGTAATTTTAGCTGCCTCTCAGTGAAATTCCCGTTAAAATCGGTCCAACCGTTTCGGAAATTACCCGGAACAAACAGACAGACAGACCGACAAAAATTTTAAAAATTGCAGTTTTGTTATCAGTTGCGTGTATACTTTCACAGTATCCAATCAGTAAAAAAAAATATTTTGATATTACATACAGACATTTCATTTTTATTATATGTATAGATATAGATTAGGTAAGATTGGGAAAATAAAAAACCGTAACGAAGGTTTCCAATTTTTTTAGTGAGAACTTCTTTACCCGCTTTGCGCGATTTTTGGTAGGAGAACAACATATAGTTTGTTCATTAATTCGCGTCCCCGATGACCTTGACATGCTCTTGACGTATTGCGCTTGCATCAGACTAGCGACGCGTAGTATAGTGTCTCGTGCAGATGTGATATTAATATTTTATATTGAGTTCGTAATATTGCTGTAAGTGATAAAGATGTGAAAACTAGATTAATGTTAATATTTTCAATTAACAAATTATGAAATTCAAATAATTGAGACTATATTGAATTACGAATTTAAAAAACCACACAGTTTTTCCATTGTTGTCAGTTTCCATTTCTGTCGGCTGTACTTACGACTGCCTCGACTTCTTTTTATGCAGTTAAACCTGAATGAATGAGAACTGTATAGCGGCATATTAATACATTAATAGCGACACACCAATATAGCAGCGGTGGTCGCTGACATGCCGTCCTGCATACCATTCGGCAGCTGAATATACAGTGACCCGACAACGAGAAACTAAAAGTGAGTTAGTGTGGTATTTGTATGGCGGTAGTGACCCAGCCAGTTACATACATTATACCGTCACTAAGCCACGAGAATCGGGAAAGGATATAAGCCTGTTTTTCATGCTGAACACTAAATTACTCAGACAAAGTCACATGTAGGCGTTGGTTTATTCGCATAAGAAATCAATGTTTCTTTGTGTAACGTGCGTCACTCATCGGAACGTAATGTTGAACGAATGTTTTTGGATAAATGCAATCACTCTGTAACAGATGGCGCGCTTGTCGTTTCTTTAGTTGAAGTAAGGTTAAGTCGTGGGTGAGAACTAGTTATCAATAATTTAATTCCGTTAATCTATATTGTTATTCAATTTACACAAATAACTTTTTAGGGCGCAATTCGAATTGTAGTTATTTTGCTTTTGAATTATTAATATAAATTAAACAGTGATTCTAATCAATGAGTTTGGAAGTATATTACATCATATACAGTTTTGAGTACGCCTTTTAATTATAGCCTTAGGTGATTAAAATATTTGGTCACGAGTTAATTGCCTCTGTGTGTCAAAGTGTTTAATCGACTTATCGATAAGATTCTAAAGCATTAAGATCAATATATGAGGTAATATAACATTACAGGTGATACTTTGAATAGTTTTATGATCTACTGGGATGCATGGATAACAGAATAATATTTTAGACGAACGTTCGCCTTTTATTGAAGTAGAAACTTCTTTTGGCACGTTCGCATCATGACATGTTACTTAAGCACAACTGGTCGTATTGCGGTTGCGCGGCTTGCGTCAGACTAGCGACGCGTAGTATAGGAGCCTGTGTACATGTAATATTGTTTTTTTCTCTCTCTCGAATTGACTACCCTATTGGCCTAGCGAGGGCTTAACAGCTTCACCGGACTACGTAATATTGATATTTTGCAGCTCATCATACGTTTGATTAACAATAGACTTTATAAAAATGTATATAATTATCGCTCCGAGTGCCAATAGATATGAAAACCACACTAATGTAATAATTTCAATAAACAAATCCTGAAATTTATATATTGTCATTCACACTACAATTAATATGAAAATTCAAAAGAGAACACATTTATTTCATTGTTTTCAGTTTTCACTTCTGTCGGCAATCCTCATGTCTGTCTCGACTTTTTTTTGTAATTATTTTTATACTTTAAAGAAAATAACTATTGTGAAAATTGCATTTCAGCAAAATAGATTAAAAAAAGATTAATTAATGTACGCGTGTGAAAAAAAATTGTACCATAATACAATGTAGATTCTCCTTTATACAGGAACTGTGTCTATTATATATGTATCATATCGGAAACTGCTTAATTTGACTAACAGCTATTACGTTTCCGCCAGCCTGACGTCACTAAGCGTCCATTTACCCGAATTACGAATTAGTCGCGCCTAAAGAAGCCAATTCAGGAAAAAACCTCGTTGATGATTTTTTTTATAATTCTATGATAATTTTGCTTAATTTTGCTACTAATATATTTTCCATTTCTTGTAAATAGGTAACGTTTTGAGTACAATGCAAGAGAATGAAATAGTTAATAAAATACCTACCGAAACTGAATTGCTGTTCTAGCTGTGTTACCATTTAACGACCCAACCTTTGAATCGATTGCAATTAAATTTGGAATAGAGATAGCCTGAGACCTAGATATGGACCTAATCCTTTAAAAAATCCACTTCCTGTTTATACATACAGGTATATAAATCATTAGAAGTTTTATTTTTGTTATTTTTATTTTTTTATTAAGATAAACAGTCATACATGAATATGATATAATTCCAAAATAAAAAAACTGACCTAATGTACCATAATTTAAAAGCACTTTAAGGATATTTAAAAAAAATCTATTATAATATTCGTTTGATAAGTCTTTACTTATCAAAGAAAGTAACAAAATGAATTAATTACTAATTATCCCCTTTTTACACCTCGGAAAGTATTTTTTTTAACATTTACAAAAAAGTTTAAAAAATAAAAATACATGAAGTATAATTTACATTCCAGTCTTATACAGTACATCAGGCACTTTCTTTTTATAATATAACTAGCTGTGCCCGCGACTTTGTCCGCGCGGAACCTTATGTAAAACAGTGATTAATAAAGTCATGTGAATATATTAAGTCCACTTACTTATCTACTATTCTCGGGTCGTCATTAAAATTACAATAACTTTTGATAGAGTGGACCGACTTGAATGAATCCAAGACTGAGTTATTCTCGAAGATATTATGATTAGTTTTATTGTGAATCCAGTACTTTAGCAGTGATGCGTGTTCATACAAACAGACAAACAGACAGATAGACAGACATTTCTAAAAATTATCGAAATGTATTTTATTATTTATTCTTAGACACCGGCAACAATTTTTTTCACGAAAATAGAAAAGGCAATAGAAGATTTACATTCTTATTATATGTATAGAAGAAAATAAATAAATAACATCAACACTGTTAGGGAATTGATTACAGTGATTACAATATCTATGAAAAAAGGAGAAAAATTTATTGAAATCATCTTGGGTATTCATCAATGTAACATTAACTCAACAGATAGAAAGGTTTTCCTTTTTAATTTTGGGTGTCAATTTCAATAAAGTCAAAGAGTTTTAATTATTGAATGTATATATGTAGAATAGCGGCCTAGTGACATTGGCAAAAAGCCAGTTGTGTACAATCCAAGGCCGTCCCAATTGTTTCACTTTTTAAATAAAAACAAATTAGTAATCATATCAATTAAGTGAGAATGAAACAAGGTTTTCGAGTGATTCGGTTGACCATGTAATGTTACTATTTTCAATTCATCACAGCCGTAATTTCTTATATTATGTTATTTTTGTGGCATTTTACCTAGTGTAGATTAGTGATTGCGCGCAGTAGGGGAATTAGAATTAGATGTTGGTAAATATTACCACAACTGTAATATGAAATAACTAATATAATCATATAATTGTGGTAATGTTGTGTAAATGATCTTGATTCCACTACCGTGTAATTAAGACACTGGCAAATAATTTTGTGATGCTGGTTTAAGAAAAAAGAGCAGAGAATACAAGATATTACACAGCTTGAATTCTATTTCGAGTCTACCTAGGTAAGTTTCTAACGATTTTAAAAGAAAAAGTTAGAAGTAGTGATAGTGTTTGAAACTGTCCAAAATCCTTTTCATGCTTCTTTTCAAATATCCTATACTAGCTTCTGCCCGCGACTTCGTCCGCTTGGAAGAGTTACTTTGGGCTAACGCTAACACGCAGCGGAAGCTCTAAAAAGGAAAAAGAAAACCCGATTTTGAAACATTCTTCATTGGTGCTCCCCAACTATTGGTCTTATGATATATAGCCTATAACAAGGGTTCCGAAACTTCCTAATTCTGCGGCGCAATTACAACTTTGGTATTTTATCACGGCGCCCTAAACTAACTAGCTAATCGAAATAGATAGACTATTTTAATAGGCAATGATATTAAAACATCCACAACATGTATTTGTGTGTGCTGGGAATTTAATGGTTTAGGCTGTACCTATGAATGAATAAGTTAAGCTACCGGAGTAAGGTTAAAAGAAGTGCCTCACGGCGCCTGTTTTTACTTTGTACGGCGCACCAGCGCGTCGCGGAGCACACTTTGGGAACCCCTAGCCTTCCTCGATAAATGAGCTATGCAACACTGGAAAAAAATTTCAAATCGGACCAGTAGTTCCTGAGATTAGCACGTTCAACCAAATAAACTCTTTATATTTATAATATTAGTATAGATTAGAAAGCGTGAAACAAATTGTGTAGAAATTTAGAAATATTTTTTCAATTTTTTTTTTTAAAGTCTGTTTCAGTAAATTGTTACCAATGGACACTGTAAGTTCAGAGAGCTATTCCAAAGCAATAGATATTGTTCGTTATGCTTTTCTTTTCAAGGGAATGATTCTATCAACGGAAATGCTTGTTAACATCAATATTTGTTTGAATTCAGTATAATGCGATCCCAAAGTAGCCTACCTATTGTTTCTAAAACAATGCGATTGATCCATATGACGTGTTGCGTTTGCACATCAGTATTCAGTTCGCGTTTAGCCGCTGTATGTAACTGGTAAAAACATTTCGTAATGTTCACGATGTCGGTGAGTTGTTTAATGACAACTTTTACCCAAAATTATACACTTTAGATAGTAAATTTGACTCAATCTAACCTATATCAGTTGTTGTCAATAAGGCAATGAACGCTGAAAAGACTTAGTTGACTTTTATCCAAAAGTTGTATTCATTTTTACTTTATAGGGTCAAGATACGGAAGACCGAGGTATGGATGGATTGTATGGAGAAATCTATGTGTATGGCAGGAAGATATTTGATGGTGGAGAATTCAAAAAAGAAAACATTGCACAGAATATGTTTAGGTGGAGTAAGGGTAAGAAGAATAGAAAGATATAGCTGTTGATCATAATCATATTATTCTTCTTATTGTTAACTCATCTAAATAGGGTCAGCACAACATGTTTTTCTTGTCCACTCTCCCCTGTCAGATGTTATCTCAATATTCACATTTTGAACAGACCATTTTTTTACACAATCCACCCATATCTTTTTCGGTCTCTCTCTCCTATATCCGTCTATCTTCATACTCAAAACTGTTCTAGTTACATGAC
>AP028424.1:22965799-22993299 GCA_036509395.1 Antheraea yamamai
ATCAGCTATTTACTATCGGACGTCCTGTTAAAATCGGTCTCACCGTTTTGGAGATTAGTCCGAACAAACAGACAAAAAAAAGTGTTTTTTTATCATTATTACCGTATGTCACTTTTATATCCATTTGGTAAAAAGCTTGTTGTTATCTTGTTATTATATTTTTGTTATAGACAAAAGTTTATTAGCTAAAAATAGATGAACTTATTTAATAATTCAATTCTTTTATATATATTAATTACATTGCTATCGTTTGGAAGGGTTTTAACCTTCAACATTTAATTGTGATCCTTCTAAATTAATATCACTAGTGGCTTCGAAAGCGAAAGGGGGATGGAAGCCGTTGTGGAATAAATTATGACGAAAACGTCCGAGAATAATGGAGAAACGTGTTTATGCCATTAGAAACCTTTAGGCATTTAATCTACAGTACCAGATGATAGGGAAGTCTGTAGAAAAGTTATAATATTAAACAACGCGTTATTCTTTTTGAATAAAGTTTTCGTTTTCATCGGAATGAACAAAACAAACTCATAAAATCAACGTTTCAAATCAATGATCACTGCTTTATTAGAATTATAGATAAAAATAACGGTTATATATCAAGTAAGAATCAAGAACGATCATCTATACGTATAATAATAACGTAAATGTAACGTGTCTGTATTTTTAGACTTTTGTGATAAAAAAAATTTGTCATAAAAATTGTTGTAGGTGTCTTGGAGTAAGTAATAAAACATATATCAATCTTATGTCAATGTCGTTTTTAGAAATGTCTCTTTGTCTTTCTGTCTGTCTGTTTGTATGAACACGCATCACTGCTAAAGTACTCCGTTTATAATAAACTTCAAATATAAATCATAAAGCATATCCTCTAGTAGCATTTAGTCTTAGTTTCATTAAAATCGGTACACTCTTTCAAAAGTTATTGTAATTTTAATGACGACGCGGCGTAAGTACGAGAGAAAAGTAGATAAGTAAATGGACTTAATATTATTTTTATATTTATATTAATATTATTTTATTACTCACTGTTTTTTCACATAACGTTCCACGGGTAGTCTTTAATAAACTGTTTTAGATTATCCTGATGTTGGGTATTAATGGTAATTTGCTATTTTCTACCGTATTTTAATCTGTGATATTAACAAATGATTATTTATATGAATACGCGTAATAAATACGTATTGGGAATTTGGATGTCATATAAATTACTTTCTCTTTCACACCTACTGGTTTACACGTTCCGATAACATCGGCCGACCATTGTTATGGTCGATAATAATAATGAAAAATCAACAGCAGAATAATGATATCTTCAATAGATTGTTATCCATTACGTAGTGATAATTCATTATATTATTAGTTGTAGTAATAAAAATTATAAGTAATTTATTTGATGATAATAAATTGTATAGTAACATATATATAAAACATATATCAAATAACGTAAAGATTATGCCTATCTGGCGGTATCAAATTTGACAACGTAATAAGACAGTATTTTGTAAATGTATTTTTTTTTGTAGATACTTGATCCAAGATGATAAGCACGCTAAAAACACATTGATTCTTGATTTTTGATTTTTAGAATTGACTACAAAATTGCAATTTCAAAATAAAATAAACTATGTATATATGCAATCGGTGTATTAAATAAATATATTGATTAATAAAGTTGGTTAATTCGTTCAGGAACGAAGCACGATTTCGTAAAACGTTTAATTTTATAAGAATGTTATCACAATGAAACACGAACGAAGTGTAGAAACATTCAGAGAGCGATATTTGTTTTTATTTCCGATATAAAACTTCAGTGTACATTTCACGTGGATGTCTTTTAAAACACAGCATAAATAAATTAATAATGTTACCGCACATTATATTGATATAATCTCCAAATGGAATGCTTTATCTGTATGCCTTTAACGACGGCTGTCATAAAGAACCACGAGCCTAATGAAGTTTTCGCTTTAAAATTTTACGGCTTAAAAATACGTATAACATGATAATTATCAACTTTATCCAAGAACAGATTAGTACCAAAGCACCTACCTTATAATACTAAAGAACGTACCTTTCACCGAAATCATCTCACCTTCTATTACCACGTTACATTGAATTTAGATGCGATCTCCTTTATGAGTGTATTCGTTGCTAAATAATATATTAAGAAATATAGCTAACATTTATATATGATAATCTTTATTCAATTCCTTCGTATGCATCTATTATGTTGAATTACTTCGTTCGTCAGGTATAGTGACGTTATTTCTCAATATTATTATAAAAAAAAAACGTACAGACTATTGATCCTCCTGAAGGTAAGTGGCTATTGACATTTACGGTCATCTAAAAGGCGTAATACCATAATATCGTTACGTCACCAATTTTTAACATCCCTTTTGAGTAACCCAATATCTCGTTACATGGCATGTACAGAATAAGCATCAGTCTGTTAATATAAAACAGTAAAGATAAGTTTAACGCTCGCCTTTAACCATAAAGGGCCACGAATCAGTCCAACAATTTCAAACCCATATTATTTTACGACCGACACGGAGACTTGTAAAACGACTACCGTTGTGATAATGCTCCTGCTGAATCTAAAACGATTGTAGACCGTACAGAGGTATGTGTAATTCAATTTCAATTCTGAGATACGAATGACATTTGTGCCTTGCACGAGGTATTCGACAATGGTGATTGAACGCCTAGTTCGTTTATGCAATGAAATCGTATTTCTTCCGTGTTACAATGCGCATTATTTTAAAATTGCTCAATCGAGTTCAGTTTAGATTCCAATGGAATCCATTCAAGGATGGATCGAAGTCATATATCACAATACTTTTTCGTAGGAGTTAAGCAGTAGTGATAAAACTGAAATAAAACTATACATTTTCAATCTTGATATGACACTTAATTGTAAAGCATAAAGCAATACACATGACTGTAAATGGTGTATCACCTGCTGGTAAACCGCCATGTTACTGGCGTTCCATGAAGCCGTGATACACATGCCTGTGGGTGGCATACCAGTATCTAGAATCAAGCTTCTTCATGCTAGAGTCTCCCTCATTACTTCCCCGCGAGGTTGAAGAATCAAACGAGCTGCGATCCCTTGGTATGCTTTGTACTGGCACGTGAGCTACGGCTAGTATCTGGATACACATACCAGTAGCATAGCATAGTAGTAACAAGCATGTGTATTCTGGGCTTAACGCATAGTAACCCGTACGAATTTGCGAGCTCTAAGCCGGTAAGTCTTATTTCTTCTATTCTCCCTCATCAACTGTAAACTCAGTATCTATGTTACATGGACCTTCTCATCTTCTATATTCCTTCGCTTTATACATATTTATCTGGTTATGTGAATTTCATCCCGCTTTATAACAAGCCCCTACCGCGCTAACTTATTACTCCTCAACTTTTGTACCATTGGTCTTATTTTCATAATTCCTCCAATATATTCATTCCTAACCTTATCTATTCCCGTTACACTACACGTCCACTTCTTTTCTACAATTTAATCTTCTTCCATCCATATCTTTGGTAGCACAGTACTAATAAGTAAGTGCTTACATATAATAAAAAAGGTAGAGCGTTGTTCCATGTTCCTCTAATTGACTGCATATGAAGATGGTAATTTGTAGGTCGTTATCATTTGCCAGTCGCTACTTCCTAAGTGTTGCGATATTTAGGACAATTCATATTTAGGACTGAATTGTAATCCCATATTAAATTAGTACTCTGATGTTATTAGTTACTAATTAGTATCAGCACCAGCTACTTCGTCTGCGTTGTCCTACGTATGCGCACCACATCTCTTACCCCACTTCTAATGGTAGTGTTTATAAAAGTATTTATTTATTTTTTAATCTAATAGCTTTTTATATTATATGAAGATAACATTATATTTTTTCTTTTGCAAGATCCAAGTGAGTGAGCAGTAAAACTATAAAAATAAATATTGACATCTATACAGTAGTTTTTGGATGATGCGCGCAAGACGGCAGACCTGTATCATTTTATTCACAAATATATACTATAAAATACCGTGGCTTTTGGACGACACTGAGATACTTACTACTTACTTACACTTACACTTCTCTCGTACTTAACTCGCATCGTCATTCAAATTACATACACAATTTGATAAAGAGAACTTTAGGAAAAGAAGATATGCTTTATGATTTTCTTTATGTTTCTAGCATTTTATCACAGTTTCACCTGATATTAAAAGACGACGTGGTCCAAGATGGTAACCATACTTAGGAGAGAATTGGCTCTCCAGTTCACCTACTGAACCACATATGCTGTTTGAACTGATTCCACCTTCACCGAAAACTCCGGTTTATTGTAGAATTTGAATCTATGGGTATAATGATACATCATTGCTTCAGAATGATTATATTTATACTATTAATTATTCTATTAGAATGTTGTAAATTTTATGTTGTAATCTCACATACCTATGTATGCCACGGAGGACGATAAAACATCTGACATATATCGCAAGAGGTGCCGTAGCTGCCAAGTGTATTTGATAGGTCAGGGATGCTGTTATGGTCAAATTGTTAATCGGCAGTCCAATTAATCATTCGAGTGTTTATCTATAGAGTATTCGAATATTTATTGATTACATTTTTTTTTAATCCAATTTAATGCATATAAACTTTTGCCTAAAATTAAGTGTCAATCCTCTATACATATAATAAGAAAGTAAATGTAACGTGTTTGTACTTTTTGATTTTGTGAAAAAAAGTTGAGGAAAAAGAAAAAAAAAATTTCAAAATTTTAGAAATTGTGTTGAGAAAACAAAAGAGGGAAAAAAAAACAAAAAAAAAAAAAGAATGAGGAATAGTTTGGAAAAAAACCAAAAAAAAAAAGAAGAGAAAAAAGGGGAGAAAAAAAAACTTAATAGAATCAGATGGTTTTATTAGTCACTGTTTTTTCACATTAGGTTCTATGCGGACGAAGTCGCGGGCATAGCTAGTATATAAATAAAAATCAGTTGTCGAATGTATATAAGCTTATTACTTCAGACCGTCAGAATTGTCGGGACGAATACGTTGAAGAATAGTAAATACGCAATAGTAAAAAATTAGGGTTAAAAAGTGAATTATCATGACTGACGTTCACTTGTTACTTTACTTCATTGCGTGTTGCGATGTACTGTAAAGGAAAAATGTGGTCTAATTAGTACAGCCTAGCGAAGACGGGACGGACAGCTAGTCTTCTATACATTATAATAAGAATGTAAATCTGATGTGTCTGTACTTTTTACATTTTTGTGAAAAACAGTAAATAGTATACACACGTTTTTTTTTTTTATATCATAGCAGGCAAACGGACAGATGGGTCACCTGATGTTAAGTGATCACCACTGTCCATAGACACTTGCAATACCAGAGGAGTCGCAAGTGCGTTGCCAACCTGTCTTGGGGGTGAGGGGGAGTAAGGAAAAGGGGAAGGGGAGGGGAGGTGGGCTTCCGGCGCTCTCACTGACCGAACGAAACGCAACAATGCAAGCACTGTTACTTCACGTCGGTGTTCTGTGAGAGGGTGGTACTACCCCGGACGAGCCGACCCATTCATGCTGAAGCCAGTAATAGCTTCAGCGTAGCTCTACCACCGTTCATTACATTTATATCCATATTATATGTTTAGATTTCTCATTAACAGATTAAAAAAATATTAAGTACGCTTTTATGTAACTTATAAATTGTTATTGATTTCGCGGTTAATTTATTCGGTAATATTAACATTTTACTATAACTTCTTGGAGGTTAAGTCGTTGACCTCGACGTCAGGGTCAGTTAAATGACATTTTAACTGTTATATTAATAATCTTGTTAATTGATCGGTTTAAATTGTAGGACTTGCGCAGTTCCCAAAGCTAACGACATTGACCTGAGAAATGTACACATGAGCTGAACAATTTTTACATATAATTTTTCGGCCTATAACACAGCCGGACAGCAGAACGATTTTACACAAGAATCGGAGGTCAATGCCATCGCACAGGCCGAGATGACAAAGACAAAGATATAATCAACAGTGACCTCATTTTCAACGCTTAGATTCCCAATCTCCATTTGCATCTTTGAACACTTTTAAGACTGGATTACATTTCATTGTTAAGTATTCTTTGTTTATTTATTATAAGAATTAACTAACTTTAAGTAATCTTAAAGTTAATTATATAGATACATTCAATAATCAATAATATATGTATAACATAGATATCATTACATAGTATAAAACAAAGTCCCCTACCGCGTCTGTCTGTCTGTCTGTTCGCGAAAAACTCAAAAACTACTGAACGGATTTTCTTACGGTTTTCACCAGTAGATAGAGTGATTCATGAGGAAGGTTTTAGTATAAAATTTGTCAAGGATTTTTTTATAATCAGGGCGCGACAACGTCTGCTGGGCCCGCTAGTATATAATGAAAATGACTGAACGTATCAGGTTATGACTATTCGATACGGATTTTTTGTGGCTGGTTCTAGGCTACTTATTCATTGTATAGCTCTCAATGGCTCGAGTATGTCATCCTATTTGGCAGTTTGGCTAAAACGTTTAAATTTATTGTAAATTGAACACGTCATTCAGACAATTAAAAGATCTCTTGTAACTATAAATACCATATATGAAGTTAAAATTATATAGTCTATTTTACGCACTCCAAGTCATATTATTGCGCTGTCCAAGTCAGTCTAGGCTCCTACAGTGGATGCCCCGGCGAAATGCCGAGATTCCTACTATTGAATTCAGTTGTCATGTCAAAACATTCTTTTTATATCCAACGAAGCGCTCGGGAATCTGCTAGTTATTTCATATATGTAGCAGAAAGGCGAAAGTCAAGATGGATGTCTGGTATAACTGGAATTTATAAGATTAGATATGTATGTTAAGGAAAGTTTGCAAATAAAGTTTTTTTATACTTATAGCTTTTTTTTTCTCGAACTGACTACGATATTAGCCTCGCCTTAGCTATGGCCTTAACAACTTCACCGGACTACTAATATATTTTATAGGTTTTAGCATATGACCACAATAACACTTAAAGTTAAATGACATTGTGATCTAATGTGATAAACACGCTAAAGCCAGCTGGTTCTCAAATGTAACTGTCAGAACGCACCAGCAGGTGCTTGGCGACAGATTTTAACTTGCTAGTGTATTGGTAGCTAGCCAGGCGGACTTAGAATAACCCCAACAACATGCTATGTTCACCACGATGTGTTCCTTCACCGAAAGCTCCGATTCGCTAGGATTCGAACCTACGTCCATCAACGCGGTGTTCGAACACGCTATCAAATACGCGATTACTGCTCTATACTACTGACATATTATGAAAAAGAAAGAAAACCGTATAGTAAGAAGAGTTTTAAGTATGAAGGTAGACGGATATAGAAGTAAAGAAAATCCGGAAGAGATATGGATGGATTATATGAAGAACGATGTATGTATAAGAGCTGTGAGTAGTGAGAAAAAAATCGATGAGTTTGCTCCATAATGCAAACATATTATGAAAAAGGATGAAAACCGTATACTAAGGATATAGGAAGAGTGTTAAATATGAAGGTGGATGGATACAGGAGTAAAGAATAGCTGGAGGAGGTATGGATGGATTGCGTGTAGAATAACGTATGTAAACCAGCTGTGAGTATTGGGTTGACAGCTAATGGAGGAGATTAGAAGAGAATAAGGTTATATACCGATCCTACTTAGATAGGATAAGGAGCAAGACGATGATGATTAATTGGTTAATTAACTTTCTCGATTTTACTCACAGGCTGACAACGCCAATGTCAACGGAAACAAGTTGGACAGGGGCAAACTAGTTTTAAATAACATGTGTATATGTCGAAATCTGTAAAGTATAAAAAAAAATCACTGGAGATATATGGCGTCTCTTTTCGCGTAGAATTCTAGAAGGGAAGGGGAGAAGGGAAGAGGAGGAGGGAAGGGGAGGAGGGAAGGGGGAGGGCAAGGGGGAGGAGGGAAGGGAGGTGGCCCTCTGGCGTTCTCACTGACCGAAAGAAACACAACAATGCAAGCACTGTTACTTCACGTCGGTTTTCTGTGAGAGGGTGGTACTACCCCAGGCGAGTCGACCCATTGATGCTGAAACCAGTAATAGCTACAGCGTGGCTCTACCACCATAAAAATATGTACTACCACAATAAGTATCTACAGCAGTTTAGTTATAATATTATTGAGTGATTGTTGTAATTTAATTTATAGCTGTCTTGTTAATATTCTCCCGTATCATGACTCCAGCGCATTACATTTCTAAGGTTGGCTCTTATCTGCGTCTGTAGCTGAACGAGATACAATAAATGCAATAACTACTACATCCATTGTAAATTAATATTCTTTGGGAATTTTATCTGTTATAGTTCCATTGTCTTTTTTTTTTTTTTTTTTATCGTACCTCGGCAAAATGACTGTACTGTGCCTGATGGTAAGCACAGTACAATCCAAAAACAATGGCGACTACCGAGAGACATACTATCCCTCGCCGGTCGCCGCTGTCATGCCGGCCTGCGTAAGTATCTCTTCACGTTGCGCTTGAAGGACCCCATGTCATAGGAAGGAGGAAACACACTGGCCGGGAGATTGTTCCACAGCTTCACGGCACGGCAAAGATAAGATGTTGCGAACTTTTTAGTTCGTGTCCAGATAGGATTTACCGTAAAACTGTGGCTCCGAAGACCAGCGCGCGTGGTGCGGTTATGAAAAGGAGAGGAAGGGATCAAGTTGAATAACTCTTCAGAACACTCACCATGATACAGACTGTAGAACACGCTCAGTGAGGCAATGTCTCTGCGCAACTGAAGCGGCTCTATGAACTCTGTAATGTCTGCATCATTAACCATGCGGACAGCCCGTCTTTGCAACCTGTCCAGGGTATCCAAGAGGTACTTTGCCGAACCGTCCCAGAGGTGCGAGCAGTATTCCACGCAGGGTCGAACTTGTGCCTTATAAAGGAGATATAGCTGTTCAGGCGTGAAAAACCGTCGCACCCTGTTCAGGATTCCGAGTCTCCGAGATGCTGTGGAGATCACGCTCTGTATATAATCCCTGGGATTGAGGTCGCTGCGAATATCTATGCCTAAGATATTAAGACTGTCTCGCATTGCGAGCGAGACATTCTGAAGAGCTGGAAGGGGGGTAAATGGGGATCTCTTGCAGGTAAACGCGCATACCTGTGTTTTGTTGGCATTAAACTCAACCAAATTACTTGCTCCCCATGTTGATATGCGAAGCAAAGATTGGTCGAGCTTAATGACTAGTTCCTGCCGTCTCTTTTCTGTGTCTCCCTGACCGAAGAAGGCTTGCTGTAATAGGACTATGGATGGTGCTATCGTTGCATAGAATGAATATGGCTAAAGGAACATATATTGATATGAGAAGAAAAGAGTTGGCGAGAGTACAGAGCCTTGAGGAACTCCAGTATTTACTGACATGAGCTGCGAATCACATCCTTCGACAAGGACACGAATTCTGCGCTCATGTAGAAAGCCAGAAATCCATTTGCATAGATTGTCAGGGAGTCCATACGCCGGAAGCTTCGAAAGAAGACCACGGTGCCAGACCCTATCAAAGGCCTTGGCAATGTCAAGACTGATCGCCAAGGCTTCGCCGTGCTTGTCAATTGCTTCCCCCCAGCGGTGCAGTACGTAAGCCAGAAGTTCACCCGTTGACCGGTTTTGGCGAAAACCATATTGCCGATCGTTAATTAGCGAGTGATCCTCCAGATAGCGGACAAGCTAGGTGTTGATGATCCGCTCCATGATCTTGCACAGCACTGAGGTTACGGCAATTGGACGGTAGTTGTTAGGATCTGATCGATCTCCCTTCTTGGGAATCGGTTGAACATTGGCCTCTTTCCAAGCCCGGGGCACGACACCAGAGACGTAGGACAGGCGGTATAAGCACTTAAGTATTGGAGCCAACTCGGCTGCACATTTTTTAATAACTACCGCTGGGATACCATCCGGACCACTGGCCTTCCGAACATCGAGTGATCGTAGTTGTTTTAATACGTCACGTTGCCTGAATCGTAATTCCGGCATAGTGACACCGCAGCATGGAATAGTAGGTGGTTGCGCGTTTCGATCATCGAGCCAGGAATTCGCCGCAAAGAGATTGCCTAATAATGTCGCTTTCTCCTGTGGATCATAGGCCAGTGTCCCATCAAAGTACCTCAGTGGCGGTAACGTTGGACGGCAAAAATTGGCTTGCACAGCTTTGGCCAAACTCCAGTAGACTCGACTGTTAGTCGGATGACTTACGAGTTCATGACCTAAGCGTGCAATGCGTTGGGCATCCGCTCTAGTATAGGCCCTCTTACAAGCTTTGGTAGCAGAATTATAGGCTGTTTTGAGGATATTGATATTAGGATCCTTGTTAGCGCGACCTTTGATCCAATCACGATACGTGGCTTGCTTCATACTGACAGCATCAGCACATTCACGATTGAACCAAGGGCGTCCCCTGCGATTACTGACGATCTTGGAGGAAGGAATATAATACTCCATTGCCATTCCAATCTCGTCAGCAATCGCATCGGCAATCGCTGAAGGATCTTTCCCGTCGAAACAGCGTCGCTGCCAAGGAATGGAAGCGAAATAATCCCGCATCCCGTCCCAATCTGCTGACGAGTAGTGCCAGACTTTGCGCTTAATTCTTGTACTGGGTGGAGGTTGAGCGCGTGGCACAGACGATACAACAAGGCAGTGATCCGATGTGCCCAAAGGAGCACTGACTGACACATCATACCCAGTTGGATGACTCGTCAACAGAAGGTCCAGTAAAGAGGGCGCATGACCTGTAATATCAGGAATCCGGGTATGCTGGATTACTAGTTGAGTCAGGTCATGTGTTAAGGCGAATGCATGGGCTGTTCGTCCTGCATGGTCCGTTCTAGAGGAACCCAACCACATTTCGTGGTGTGCATTAAAGTCCCCTAAGACCACCAATTCCGCAGTAGGGAACTGCTCTTGTGCGTCATCTATTGCCTTACTCATGTATTCAAAGAGCCGAGTAGTCTCATCATCCCCATCATGGGATCTGTAAAGGCACACGTAGATACGGCTTTGAGTGCCCAGGTCCACGTGTAGCCAAAGGATGGAAAAGGAAGGATCCTCCATGCAGCGCAAACGACGACAGCATACCTCCGACCGTACATACACACATACACCGGCTTTAGCTTGAAAGTTGGCCTCAAGCTGGTAGCCGGGATAGTGCAGATAAGATGTATCGGCCGGACGACGTATCTGTGTTTCGGTCAAGAAGAGTATTTCAGGCTGAACCGTCTCAAGGTGTTGATGAACCGGCATTTAAGTTAGAATGAAGTCCACGGATGTTGATGAACTCCATCGTAAAAGCGGCGTAGGGGTTGTGCACCGCTGTGGAACCTAGATTTGTTATTTGCGCTGTCATGATTTAAGAAAGAAGGAAACGTGAAGAGCGAGCAACATTCATACAAGCGCAGAAGTATTCAATGTTAATCGCCGACTCACTGTAATACCTGCAAGATTTGCACTGACCCGGCGAACGGAAGGGCCCCCGTACCCCCCCGGAATAGGTCGCCGGAACCCCAAATCCGGTCACCAACCGGCACGGCGAACCTACCCAAGATTATGCGCGGCATGGTGGGGCAGCCTCTCATGGTGGTTATTCATAATTGGGCCCCTGTACTGTACCGCGGGCGGCCAGCGGAACAACCGTTTCTACAGGTCTCCCTGTCCGCCGGGTCAATGCAGCTCTCTTAGGCGGTGAGCCATTGGAGAGTCACACTGGTACCTGTGCCAAGACGAAAGTCGCCCAGTAGCTGGATATGCACAGGCTGATCCCGAAACGCGACCCGCAGAAGCGTATCACTATTACGGGCTTTTTCGCCATATACTTGGTGGTTGCGACCCAGTCGGGCTGTAAAACCCTACCACCCCGCTTTCGCCATTGCCTCGTTCGTTGTTCAGCAGGGTGAACCACGTGCAGGTGAGGTTGGCTTGGGTATCTCAAGTCTCATGATGTTATTCGACACCCCTTACACCCCAAAATCATCATTACTAGATTTTAGTAGCACATTATGACAATGTTGGACAGCATTTCACAAAGATTTTGTTTGAGAAATGTAAAGAAATACAAAAGAAATGTTATTTTACATTCATTCTCATGTCGTGTATTGAGATGAACAGATTATTATACTTTTAGACACTTAACGCTTTCACCACGCGATACGTCTAAACTTTTTTTTTATTTTAATTTATTTATCTAGACATGCGGATATTAAAACTAAACTGAATACGGATTAGATAATAAACCAGTTTTCATTTTTAGATACAATAGCATTCATGGGTATTATAACGTCGCTGTATAGAAAATAACAAAAATTAATGATTCATATGCCGATTTCTATCATATTTCTTCTTGGTATCTGGAGATATAAGAATTTAATTACTTAAGACTCTTCTTATGTAATTTATAACATAAACTATTAAAATAATAATAATATTAGCCTTTAAGTTCCCATTACTAAGAAAAGATATTTATCAGAAAGAGAACACGCGCTGAACCAATACACCAATGATTATTTATTTTCCCAATAATTAATGATATTAAAAGAACATTCTTCGAAGATAAACCACCCTAAGGATGTTTGTCTACACAATCAAAAGATAATGTTCCTTGGGGCAAAGTATAAAATTAGGACAAATACATAACGGTTTGCGTCTGAGATCGAAATCGTTTGAACACCGTAATTTGTTATCAGCTTTAAATTCTTCCAGTCTTTCTCCGCTGTTGTAGGTGGCACCGATATTTATTTTAAGACTAGCTGTGCCCACGACTCCGTCCGCGTGGAACCTAATTGTAATTGCACTTAAGTCGCGGCGTCATTAAAATTACAATAACTTTTAATAGAGTGAACCGATTTTAATGAAACAAAGACTAAAAGTTATTCGAAGATATGCTATATGATTTTCTTGGTGAGGTTTTGTCGTGAATGCATTAGTTATTATTCATATTCATAGAAACAGACAGACAGACCGAAATTTCTAAAAATGATTGAAATGTATTTGTATTTTATTACCTACCAGCGGGCCCGGCGCACGTTGTCTCGCCCTGATTATAAAAAAATTAATAAAATTGGTATTTTTCGGGGTATTAATATAAAATTAGTTACAATAAAGCATTATAATAATATAAAATATGAAAACTACATTAGAAAAATAAATGCAAATAAAATGACATGTCTTTTCATGTCATGTTCTTTTATACCATGTAATGATAATGATTCCAAGACACCTGCAATAATTTTCACAAAAATCTAAAAAATAGACACGTCAAATTTACTTTCTTATTGTATATATTAGGTCTTTACCTACGAAATTGCCGTTTTGTATGAAAAAATTTAAACGAATTTTTTTCATGTATTTTTTATTTGTATTAATCGAAGTAATCACCCATGCAATCAATGCATCTTTGCCAACGCAGTGGCAGGTTATTGATGCCCTTCTTAAAGATCTCAGCTGGACGGGAGGCAACAAATTTTTCAAAGGCATTTTGTACTGCCTCTCGGGTATTGAATTTTTTTCCCGCCAAGGAGTTATCCAAATTCTGGAAAAAGTAGTAGTCTGTAGGCGCAAGGTCTGGTGAGTAGGGCGGATGACGGAGTACTTCCAAACCCAGTTCTTGCAATTTGGAGACCGTCTGCTGTGCAGTATGAGGTCGCGCGTTGTCGTGCAGGAGCAGCGGAGACGAGCGATTGACCAATGCTGATTGGAGATGTGCCAGCTTCTCCATCATTATGTTCAGTTCTTCACAGTACACATCTGCAGTAATGCTCACCCCGTTTGGAAGCTGTGATGAATCACACCGGCGCTAGACCACCAAACAGTGACCATCACTTTTCTAGGGGTAAGTTTTCGTTTAGGGCATTGTTTAGGTGCTGAACCAGGATCCAACCAACTTGCTGAGCGCATGCGGTTATCAAACAGAATCCATTTTTCATCGCAGGTAACATGCGGTTCATAATTCCTTCATTTGTGTGTCTGTTGAGCAGTGCAAGGCACGTCTCGACGCGTACTTTGCGGTGGCGATCATTGAGTTCGTGGGGGACTCATTTGTCAAGCTTTTTTACCTTGCCAATTTGACGCAAATTGACCAATATTGTTTTGACGCTAACGTCGAAAGCTGCTGCTAATTCAGCCGTAGATTGTAACATCAGCTTCCACAATCGCCTTTAATTCGTCATTGTCGACCAAAGTCTTCGGACGACCGCGAGGTTTATTTTTCAGGTCGAAATTCCCAGAACGGAAGCGAGCAAACCAATAACAGGTGGTGCGTTGGCTTGTAGTGTTAGCTCCGTAGTCGTCGTTGATGTTGCGTGCCGCTTGTGCCGCGTTGCTGCCACGACGGTACTCATATTCCATAATTACTCGAATTTTTAACGTATCCATAATGACAAAAAAAGATTGAAATGCGATGAAAATGTAACACTAATCAATAAACAAACTACTACTTTTGGAAAAAGAATTCCATGTTTTTAAAATAAAACTAATTTGAAATTAGAATTCTTAGCCAAACAAAAATTATTTTGATTTGAAATGGCAGGTACTGCAGAACAGCAATTTCATAGGTAAAGACCTATTATTAAGATATTGGTTTATGGTAGTGGAGAGCGCTTTATCTCGCTCACTCATCCTGTAACACCACCTTCATATCGAACTAATGTTGTAAGTGAATTGTAGTCACTATCGCATCACTGTATATTCCGAGAGCAGCGCGCGACGGACAGCTACCTTTCTAATTTCATCGTGTTAGTAATTTTCGACCGCATCGCCACTTAACCTCAACTTTGATAATGATCATTATAGTCTAACAGAATAAAAAATGCTCACAACCTTGTTTCGATAGCTCTTCACACTCTAATATGCGTATGTACTAGAATATGTGTATAAAGTGTATCGAAAACTTTCGTTTTTAATTTACTATTTAATTTTTTTTTTTCGTAATCAACAAGTAACGGATAATCAACAGGATTAATTATTATTAATATATTTATATTTAAATATGAGAAATGTTACGATTTTTTCTTAGCATGTTAAACGCCAAATGCTAAATTTATTTCGCGTGTTGTAAATATTCCTATCATTATCACGACCTAAGAAACACCCTACACGGAATAACTGAAAATTATCATATATTGCCGTTAAACGAAATATAACAACCAATCATTGTTACAGCGAAAATAGCATTTAACAATAATAAATGTAGAATGAATCGAGCAATAAAAACCAAGTGCTTAAACCAAGGAAATAACACTTCAGCGTATAGTCCGAGTCACATGTTTTGTCCGCTCTGAATAGAGCTTTGAATTCGGCTTTGTACAGTCAAGAAGTGAATACAAAACATATTCAAAATATTAATATAGGAATTTAACATTGACATTTATTAATCTTGGTCTCGATATTATACATTTAGATTATTTGCAAAATATTAGAGATAAAATGAAGATATAATAATAATAGAATTATTGCTTAGCAAATAAAAAACAGTAAAAACTATAAATGGACAATAGTAGCTGAACAATAGAATAATAGACAAAGTTAGAATATTAGGTAACAGTTTGGCACATCATGTATTTGTCAGTTATAATTAAATCCAAATAACATTTATTGGTGAGTTTTGGCTGATCGCCTACTTTAATTGAATGATCCCCCTTATGCAGTATTTGTTTCTATCTGTGGCATTCAATCTTGTAGCATATATGTATATATGTGTTATTGTAAACAAAATACATTCATAATAAATAAATAATTTGTAAAAATCAACGCCCTTAATAGAAACATCATTTTTCGAACTGGATGGGTCTTCTAATAATAACAAATATAAACTAGACAAAGAAAAGAACGAAAATAGCAATAAGACGTAATTAACAACAACAAAAATATTCTGATTGCGACGGTACTGTAACTAGTAATGACAGGAGACATTTGTCAACGTGGGTGCAATAGGGGCGAGGTATATGCTCGGGTGAGCCTGTTCCCCTTTTTCCTTATCTGCGTCCCTCTGGTACCTAAATTTGTGTTCTGCGCATCTACTTCAGAGCGGTTAAAATATTTGACGTGGACTTATAGTTTGTTTTCGTTTACGAAATATACACACTATTATAATATATTCGACCAATCAAAGTACGTCATTTGTTTCCGTTTTCTTTAAATCGATGTTCTTAATATTTTCTTTTTACTACATCATAATTATAGTAGCTTAATCGTTTATAAAATTACTAGCGGGCCCGGCAGACGTTGTCCCGCTTTGGTGATAAAAAACCTTGACAAATTATATACCTAAATGTTCCTCATGAATCATCTTATCTACTGGCATGAAGATCCGTTCAATAGTTTTTAAGTTTACCGCGAACAGACAGACAGACAGACGCGGTATGGGGATTTATTTTATACCATGCGAATTTTATATATAACGAATAAAATTATTTTTGTAATTCACATTACAATTATTAGATACTATTATAACCAGCACTAACTAGTATTAATTGTTCTAATAAAGGCTTACTAGAATTTTTGGCGGGATCTTAACATATCATGTAGCGGATTTTATATTTTATTCATAACCTTGTGTTATTTGACTCTATATTTTGTAATATTGGTGATGTTTTGCGTAATATAGTTTGGTTATTGTGCACAGGTGAAGTTGATGAGAAATAATATCACGGTGTATGAATACAGAGATGCTAGAAAAACTCCCTAGAAAGTTCTTACAAGGGGGCCACCATCTTGTTAGAATATTCGAATTATCACAACACACGTTATTATTATCTACTCGATAATGGCCGGAATAATCTAAAAGATTGGTTGCCAAAAAAACGATAATATAAAGTTTGGTAACTATAAAAGTGATTTCAGATTCATGGCATGAGAAGATATGCAGCGTAGGTGCCATTAATGGTCGCTTTTGAAATAAACTTAGCAGTTTGAAGCTCGTTTACGACACCTACTTAGAAAAGATATTAATAACAGTACTTTTACTTCAGATGTGTCATAATTTCGCTAACTGCTGCTGCGAACTCGATTGCATACGAGACGAAGCGACTGCATAATGTGTTGGCGCTCGCACACGACTTCGTCTGTGTTTATATCTTTCTGAATGATGACATCATATACTATCTTTGTGTAAAGTATCATTTTCATCTCTAAATTTTACTTACCGTTGTATTTTGGTCAATTTGTATAATATCTTTATATTACGATAGGCTAAGAGACATCTATATACCATCACTAGCTTTCTCATTTGTAATATTAAATAAGGGTTCTATGAATATAACTTAATATATGTATAAATACATATAAATAGTATTGTAATATATGTATAAATACATATATTACATACTAGCGAGCCCGGCAGACGTTGTCCCGCCCTGATTATAAAAAAAATCCTGGACAAATTATATACCAAAACGTTCCTCGTGAATCACTTCATCCATTGGTCAAAACCGCATAAAGATCCATTCAGTAGTTTTTGAGTTTATCGCGAACAGACAGACAGACAGATGCGGTAGGGGACTTTGTTTTATACTATGTAATGATTACGATAGTACGGCCTTTCCTAAGTTCGTCTGGTTAGCTACCACCCTCAAATTGAAAGTCGATCGCCAAGAACCTGTTGGTGTGTTCCGGCAACTGCACTTGAGAGCCAATTCCTTATAGGTTTAGCGTGTTTACCGTCTTAGATCAGATCGGATTATCGTCATTCAACGGCAGATGAGATTGAATTTATGTGCATTTTTTTATTGATAGCATAGAAGACTTTTTTTCAATTCTGGGTGAGATTTGAGTACGATTCTAGCGACTCTGTGAATGATAATCGATTCTTGTACATAAAAAAAATGTCTTAATTAACCAATCACCGTCTGTTTCTAATATTACCGGAGGAGAGCGCAGCTCCACACCCGTTTTTTTTTTTAATTTTTATGGCAAAATTGAAATTATTCTATTGTTATTAAGTTTAAATTTGTATTCATAGTGGGTGAAGTCACGGTTAATCTATATATAAGACAAGGATATCGGCATAAGTATATGAGATTAGTAAATTCGAGTATTCTTTATGCGATCGTCGTGAAAATTAGTACACCCTAGTGTTTTTTAATGTAGAAGGTGTCCACGCTATCTATTGTATTGTACCACGCCACTAGATGGCGTTGTAGTATTTCGATTTTTATAGCATTCAACTAATCATGAAATTTATTTTGTTACAGGTCAATTTTTTATTATCTATCTCTACATATAATAAGAATGTAAATTAAAAGTGTCTGTACCTTTTAGATATTTCTGAAAACAGTTATTGGTCATTACTGAGAATTAGTATAAAAAAAATCAATTTAATCTTTAAAAAAATGCTTGTTCACTTGTTTATGTACGCATCACTGCTAAAGTACTACGTTTCCGATAAACAAATAATCATAAAGCATATTCTTGAGTAACATTTAGTCATTGTTTCATTAAAATCGGTGCACTCGTCTATCAAAAGTTATCGTGATTTGAATGACGAGTCAAGTACGACTTAAAAGTAGGTAAATACATTTATGTTTCATTCAAAAATCTTGGCATTTTGTAGTAAATCTCATATCTTCTTCTATAATGAATAAAATGGTAGAATTGTACATCACGGAAAACTACACGATAGAGATCGATCAAATATTTTAGTTTTATTTTTTAGACACTTTTTTATTTTATTGGAGACAAACGAACCAGCTGGTCATCTGATGGTAAGTGATCACCACCGTCCATAGACACTAGCAACATCAAGGGAGTCGCAAATGTATTGCCAGCCTGTGTTTAGGGAGGGGTACTGAGCGGGAAGGGGAGAGAGGAAGTGGGCCTCCAGCGCTCTCACTGACCGAACGAAACGCAATAATGCAAGCATTGTTACTTGACGTCGGTGTTTCTGTGGGTCGGGTGGAAGTACCCCGGGCGAGCCGACCCATTCATGCTGAAACCAGTAATAGCTTCAGCGTGGCTCTACCACCTACAAACTACTTGGTTCTTATATTAAAAAATATCATTAATCTTAATTTAATATAGGTTTAGGTTATTTAAGTTTTAAGTAAATATGATTTCATAAGCGCTAAGCGTTTAGCAATGTGTGAAGTCGGGAAAACGGTGTGCTGCGCATGCGACGGAGCTTTACTTTATGTAAATCACATTGTTGATAAAGGAATGTTTAAGCAAAATGTATTGTTGCTTTCGTTCTTTTATGTTTTTTCTTCGGTACGTAAACTATATTGTTAAGATAATAAAGAATGCAGATGAAGTCTCGCATATCAGCTAGTAAAAAATCTACATCTAAATAGAAACGGTTCAGAATATTTCCTTCCTCCGTTTCTCAGCCGATTTTCTTCATTATTTTATTGTTTTGTAGCTATTTACGAGCTTTAGTATTACCGATTATAGAAAAATAGTGTAAAAAGTTTTTTGAAGTTATACTTCTTTTGGCGCGTTAGGGAAAAATGATGAGAGTAAATTTTTACGATGCGCGCGCACACCGTCATGAAACACCGACACCATGAAGTTAGCTATAGTCAACATTTTGTTTCTTTGTATTTCTTTGTATTATAACTTTCAATGTATTAAATACCTTTTTTCTATTGTTACTGTCGTTTTTTCTACAAACGGTAGAATAAGGCGAAAGGTAAAATTTTTGAAAAGATTTTTATCTTGTTACGCCATAGAAGTATAACTTCTAACGCGTGTACATAAGTACACACACACTTTTTTTCTTCTCTATGGTCGAAGTTCGACCACTAGACGAGCACTCTTAATAGTAAACGTATGCGAAACCATAGACAAAACTTAAATATGTAAACACTTAATTGGTCACTGTTTAACAAATGGTCACTCAGTAATGAAGTTAAATAAAATTATAACCAGCGTAGTCGCGATCGCATACAAATTGTTGTCTGGGTTATTCCGACTCTTTCTTAAATTAAAAACTCTGATAATTAATTAACGCCCACAGTAACGTCAAAGCGAGCGCATAAATATGGAAATCAACTCTCCGTTGGGTAACAAACGAATGTAAATTTTGATACAAGTTGTCTATGGATATAGTTCTTATATTTTAAACACCAAAACGATAGACTAAAATAGGAATTGTTACGAAATATGAATTGGACGTGCGGAAGTTATCTCGCGTGGATATCAATGACAATATATTGCTGAATCTATACCTCTTTCTATATACATTATTTAAATGTTATTACGTTAGCAATAATCGAAAAGTCATTAGCCTTAATAAGGTTAAAGGGCTTGTATCCGATGGCTTTAATAAATTAAAAAAATACTAAGGTTTGACCAATCAAATTATATGAATGTTTAACGCTTGTTTAGGTTATCTTTGGATTCTTTAGGAGTTTTTGCCGGGGTTTTGGAATGTCATGTAGTGGATTTTATATTTTATTCATATTCTTGTATTGTTAGGCTGTATATTTTGTAATATTGGTGGTATTTTGCGTAATTTAGTTTGGTTATTGTGCACAAGTGACGTGGATGAGAAATAATACCACGGACATGGATTCTTGTCACAAAAACTATCTGGAAAGTTCTACCGAGACGGTCACCACCGTGTTAGCTCCTTGAAATGATCGCAGGGACTTTGCAATATCATTGCCTACTCGACAATAAAATGAAGAGGAGTATTATTTATTTATTGTAATAAATATGTTTGTACATCAGTAATCCGGTGAAACTGTTAAGACCTTGCTAGGTCAATAGCGTAGTCAGTTCGAAAAAAAATGTTTTTCCATTTATATATTTTCCTATATTTTATGACACCTATCTATCTTCTCTCTATCTATCTTCTATCTTCTATATACATATAAGAGATTCCCACCTATATATTGACTCATCACGATATCTCTGGAACCATAAGGCGTAGCGACTTGAAATATGGTAGGAATATTCCTTTCGCCGAGTAGAGGTCAGCTAAGAACGGATTTTACGAAATTCCACCCACAAGGGGGGTTGCGGGGGGGTAATCAGGGCGGAACAACGTCAGCCGGGACCGCTAGTTTGTATATATAAAAAAGGATATTTATGTATCTGAGTAGGAAAAACTTGACCACGGATCATCAAATAAACATGAAAAAGTGACATCGTTATTATTTTAATGGGTTTTATGGAAAAGGTTTTTTTAATATCCGTGTCACTATAACTCGTCAGTCATAAGCATCTTTTCTGTTTAACCGGTATTTAATCAAATTGTCGTTTGCAGATATTTGAAGACGAAAATTACAACAAATAGTGCATTGTCGCGGACTCAGCTAATCTTAATATATATATTTCTTGTGTGCGTGTGTATGTGACTGAACTCCTCCTAAACGACTGGACCGATTTTCATGAAATTTTTTGTGCGTGTTCGAGTGGATCCGAGAATGGTTTAGATTCACAATTGGAACCGGTAGGTGGCGCTGCGATCGACTTTTAGGATTTTTTTTGTTTTCAAGGCAGGACAACGTCCGCCCGGTCCGCTAGTCTATTATAAAAAGCATTGATCATAAGTATGACGTTGACATTTCTCGTATATCTGTTTGTGAGCCCGGATTTAACTCGAAAACGGATTGACTGATTTTTATGAAATTTATGTCATTCCTCTATTGATTGGGTAGAATAATTGTGAATCGATATCTTTTAGTAATCGCAAAAAATTAACAACAAAAATAAATGTGTTTTTTTTTGGCAACCAATCCTTTACATTATTACTGCCATTGTCGAGTAGGTTGCATTATACACATGGTTGTGATTATTTCAATGATGGTGGCCCCCTTGGTAGAATTTTCCAAGGAGTTTCTGTCGCATCTCAGAATTCATGCTCCGTTGTATTTATGTATTTCCCATCCACTTCATTTGTGCATAATAACTGAACTATATCACGTAAGATCAGGGCTGTAGCTAGAGTCGAATTTGAGGTAGGGCAGCATTGGTTACAGGTTTATTTTTATATCATAGGAGGCAAACAAACAGGTGGGTCACCTGATGTTAAGTGATCACCACCGTCCATAGATACTTGCAACACCAGAAGAGTCGCAAGTGCGTTGCCAGCCTGTGTTTGGGGGAAGGGAGTGGGGAAGGGGAGGGGGAGGGTAGATAGGTTATCCGGTGCTCTCACTGACCGAACGAAACGCAATAATGCAAGCACTGTTACTTCACGTCGGTTTTCTGTGGAGAGGGTGGTACTACTCTGGACGAGCCGACCCATTCATACTGAAACCGGTAACAGCTTCAGCGTGGCTCTACCACCTACACAAGGTAGGGCGGAAGTAAATTCTTTATCATAACTTATCTGCCCTCGAATGTCACAAACTGTGGCATGTTCGGAAAAGTTTAGACACCTATCGCTACAATTTTATTTTATTTCAAACTATGAACAAACAATTTAAATATAATAATTTATCTTAGTTTTTGATATTTTTGAGGTAGGCTATTATTATTTCAAGGTAGGGCATTGCCCTAACTACGGTCATGCGTAAAATGCTATCAATATTACAAAGTATAGAATCAAATAATACAAGACCTAAGATCCCGCCAAAAACTCCTATTCCAATTTAACGGAAGTTAAGTTTAGTTCATAAGAGAATGAGCGTTTTTGGATGTGTAATTTCTTATGGCACGGTGGAGAAAAATTGACGTTACGCATTAGACGTGAGGTATGTATGTATTTATGTGTAAGTGTAAGTATTTATAAGTGCTTGGGTCTAGTGGTATACCGAAATGAGGAAATGTATAGTAAGTATCTATACTACGGGACTTCGCACAGTATATAGTTTATGAGCCTTCTCATATATGTATTAATAGCTTCTGCCTGTGACTTGATCCGCGTGGAATAGCTACTTTGGGCTAACGCTATCTTATCTCGCGACTTCGTTTACGCAGAAGGTAAAAATATTTTTTAAATAATACATACGTTAACCACGATTCATTCTTCATTGGTACTCCGCTCCTATTGGTCTTAGCGATGATATTTAGCTGATTAGTGATGATATATATATATATAGTGATGATAATTAGTCTTCTCCAATAAATGAGCTATCTAAAACTTCAAATCGGACCAGTAGTTCCTGCGATTAGTGCGTTCAAGCAAACAAACTCTTCAAATTTATAATATTAGTATAGATTTAATACATACTAGTGGTCGCCTAGTGGTCAAAATTCGACCATAATTCATTTCGACGTTCAATAAGACCAAAGAGAATAACAATAATTTCAGTGGTTTCATAAATTTACTAAAGATAAATTGTTTATCAATTAATTATTAATGTATATTATGAATTTACATATTATATTATTATAAGATTAACTTACAATTTGACCAGTTAATTTCAAAGAGCATTTAAGGTATGGAACGTGTGTCATATTAAGAATATGTTGAATGTTGGATGAAAAAAGGTAATTGAAACTTAATAGTAAAATGACGGATGGCGAAACCTCTTTTTCATTTACATGTATGTATATGTTGTGTGTCATTGAAGCAGTAGTATGTGTAATGTTTATTTTAATTAATTTAATGTATTTGTAATGCATTTTATATGAAAAGCTTTATATGAATAGCTTTCTGCACTTCTCCTCCATATAAACTTTAACTATACCAAATTTCACGTTCATCCGTTCGCGCAATTCGCTTAAAAAGGGGTACAAATTACAATATATAGATAAGCCAAAGAAGTTTCACTTCCACCGCGTGTACACGTTGATACACGCGCTGTTTTTATTTCTTCTAGGATACTCTATTCCCAGTTGTAATACAAAATGGCCGTATATAATACATGTCGAAAAGTGAGAGGAAGTATGAATGTTATTTGTAAATCACACACATTGCAACCGAATCTTTTCGCTCTGTTTCTGCCAATGCTACCGGTAGTTATTACCTAATACTTTAACAATGTTAGCTGTTTCATTAATACATTATAATATATACGAGACTTTAATAAATTCATTAAAATATATTTACAATTCCATTTATGTACGTAAACTCGTTTTTAGTTGTACAAAAAATAAAACGCTACGTCATTTCGGCGCGAGATTATATGCAAACTCTCTGGATTGGTTATTTATATGGAAATTAGTATTTCGTTTCAAGTGTATACATACATACATACGTAATTTTTATTACAGAACGTGTATTTGAACGGCACTATAATAATTTTTATGGTAAGTATATCTAATTACTGCTATATCGAATTATAAAAGGCAACCAGTCTGTCCATCCGTTGAACTGTATTTGTATTGTATGATCACGTTTAAATATAGTAAAAGTAAGCTAAGTTGGCATAAATGACTACCAGTATGTTCTATTGCTACATTTAAATGAAACTATTAAATATTAGCTGATACCTGTGACTTCGTTCCCATTTTTTAATTTTCTTAACCATATATTTTATGTAGTAGAAAAAATATAAAACAAAATTGAAAATAAAAATACACTTTGCTTACAAAATCTCAAGGAAAACAATGTCGTCACTTTAATTGCCCTCTCTGCATGCGCAATAAATCACTTGCTCCACTCCTCCGCGGCAAGTAAATGCACATCGCTGAACGCGTAGTATTTATAAAAATTATTAGTTCCTTAAAACACCGATAGCTTTAGATTAAATGAAGTATTTTAAAAGTGAATTAGAATGAAATTGATCGAAATTTATTTAGTAGCTTTTGTGTGATGTAAATCGTATTTAATAGAGAAAGATGAATATGGGAAAGAATTTAGGACATAAATTGTTAATAAAATGATAGAAATGAAAAATATGGAAGTGAAATCTGTTATGTTGGAATGAAATAACAACATGTATAAGGAACTTGGCAAGGGATGTTTTTGGTGAACTGAAAGGAAGAGGAGAGATGGATAAGGATATTCGGTGGTGGAACGAAGAGGTACAAAAGGCTTTGAAAGAAAATAAAAAGGGCTTTTAAGAAATGTATTGGTGACCAAGATAGTACGATTAAAGAAGATAAGAGAATAATGTATGTTGAATTTAGAAGAAATGCAAAAAGAGCAGTTGCTATTGTTAGAGCTAAAGTACAAAATGATTTGTACCAATCACTAGAGAGTTCATAAACATTTCTATCGATTAGCAAGAGTAAGAGAAAATAATACAAGAGATATTACACACAATAAATTTACAAAAGACGACGGAGGAAAAGTTTTGATGAGTGATGAGGACATAAAGTGTCGTTGGAAGAAATATATCGAAAGACTGATAAATGAAGAAAATGACAGGACCGGAGAGTTAGAGGCCGTACTGTCCAATTTAGGTGTTGAACAAGAAATAAGTGAGGATGAAGTAAGAAAAGTTGTGAATAGTATGAAAAATGGCCCAGATGGTATTATATCTATTGAAGTGTGGAAGTTTTTTAAAGTAGATGAATGGATGTGGCTGACTTTATTTTTTAATAAAATGTTATTAGAGGAAGCGATACCAAATAAATGGTGCAATAGCATAATAGTGTCTATCTTTAAGAATAAGGAGGATGTGTAGGACTATAACAATTATCGAGGAATAAAGCTTATATCACACAGTATGAAGGTTTATGAAAGAGTGATAGCGAGACGAATAAGAGATGAGACTGAAGTGACCCAGAACCAATTTGGGTTTATGTCTGGACTTGCGGCAACAGATGCCATTTTCGCACTTTAGCAACCGCACATACAGACGTGTACATAACAATTTCCATATACTGTTTGTTGATCTGAAAAAGGCATATGATCGAGCACCCAGAGACGTTTTGTGGTGGGCTCTGAAAAAGAAAAAATGCCTGGGAAGTACTTATAACATATTCGTTGTATGTACAGTCAAACCAAAAGACACGTTAGGTCCGAAGCTGGAGTTACCGATAATTTCGATGTGGCTGTAGGTTTGCACCATGCTTCAGCTGTAAGCTGGCACTTATTTATTCTTTCTTGTTATGGATGCGATAACATTAGGCATACAGGAGGAGACACCTTGGTGTATGCTGTTTGCTGATGATATTGTTTTTGTCGGCGAAGATGCTGCCGAGGTCCAGAGTAGGCTGGTAAAATTGCGAGAAGAACTGGAGAATGTTGGTTTGAAAATTAATAGACTAAAAATTGAACATTTATTTTGCGACTTCGGTAGTCCATCCAGTTTTTCTCTTATTGCTCTTAATGGTATAATCCTTAGCAACCTGATCTGATTTCCGGTATCTCGGTTCTCTGACCCAAAGCGACGGCTGCATAGGCAAGGCTGTGAGGAATACCGATAAGTGTAGGGTGGATGAAATGACGAAAAGAGTCTGGTGTAGCTTGTGAAGGAAGGTGTATAAAACTATTATAAAATCACTTATGTTGTACGTATCTGAGTGCTGGGCGACGAAAGAGACGAATGAGAGAAAACGACATGTGGTAGAGATGCGAATGTTAAGGCGGATATGTGGCGTAACTAGAATAGATAAGATTAAGAATGGATATATCAGAGAAAGTTTGAAAATAGCACCAGTGACAGAGAAGTTGAAGAGTAATAGGTTAGCATAGTCTGGGCTTGTCAGAAATAAAGACGATGTAACTAGAAAAGCTTTGATTATGTTGGTGGTCTATTCACTTTCAGCTACTTCTTCAAACTTTTGAGAGTAAATATAGACGAAATCGCGAAACGCCGCTAGTATTTTATATATATCTGACATTTGACCACAATACCACAGGATTTTAAGTAACGCTGTGGCTCGTGACGTCGAAAGCACTAAGCTTAGAAAGGAAAGGACCTTCCATTGATACGACTTCTTGGGATATCGTTGCGATTCTAGTAGATTACTAAAGGCAATAGTCGTGAAGTTTTATTGAACTGGTGACTCAAATAATCCTTCTCGCTCTGTCGAGCATCTCATTGTGTTATTTTCCTTCGTCAAAAGCTAGCTCACGTACTTTGTCTTCAAACCTACGTTAATTCTTACACTGCTTGTATTATCTATTATTGAGCCAACGTCAGTTCAATCTATAAACTATAAACCTACATCAAACTGTGGACTTTTTAAAATTATTGACATTTTAAGTACTGATTTAGATTAGATTGTGAATATACAATTTCATAACACATAACTCATCTTAATTAACCAGAATATTTGTTAGGATTTGTGAATGATTATTATTCAATACTGGCCTTTGACCCTGGCCTTGCTTGCGTTAATATAGATTTAACTTATTTCTCGGCATCAGTACATTGTTCCTAGATGAAATGTAATATATGCCCGTTATTGCATTCTGACAACGTGTATGCAAAGTTTGATGATGATTGGATCAATTTAGATTGTTTTGAGTATTGCGCCATTTTCCGAAAGTTTGATATAATACATTCATATTATTTTATTAATCACTGTTTTTTTACATTACGTTCCACGCGGACGAAGCTAGTTTTTTAGAAAGTGTCCTGATTTTTGGATGAGGCTGAAGTCCATTTACCTATCT
>AP028424.1:22998299-23131480 GCA_036509395.1 Antheraea yamamai
TCTTACCTTCCAATTACCTTTTTTCATCCTACATTCAATATTTTTAACATGACTTACGTTCCCTATCATAAATGTGCTTTGAAATTAACTGGTCAAATTGTAGGTAAATTTTATAATAATATAATATGTAAATTCATAATACACATTAATTGATAAATGATTTATTTATCTTTAGTAAATTTACGAAACCACTGAAATAATGACTATTCTCTTTGGTTTTATTCAATGTCAAAATGAATTACGATCGATTCTCGACCACTAGGCGATCCCCAGTATTAATAAATATATCAACTTGTTTTTCTAAATGTAATTTTCTTTTAAATATTTGTAATGGATATCTATCTATACATATAATAAGTATGTAAATCTAAAGTATCTGTAGTTTTAGATTTTTGTGAAAAAAAATTGTTTCAGGTGTCTTGGAATAAGTAATAAAATACATTTCATTTATTTCTAGAAGTGAAAAAAGTATGTAATTAATATTTATGCCTAAATATGTGTTCTGCGCAATCTATTTCTTTTAGTTTTATTTTTGAGTCGCTTGGCTCTGATCTAAAAACATATCACGATATATTTTTATTATATTATATTAAATTGAGTAATTTAATATAAGTTTTACGAAACTATGATGTGTAAATAAATATAAATCGCAGGATATAAAAATATTTGATCTAGTTTCATTATCTAATAATAAAACAGAGAAATACTTTTATATGGAATTAGCGAGCCCGGTGAACGTTGTCCCGCCCTGATAATAAAAAAAACCTTAATAAATTATAAACGTAAACCTTTGAAAACCGCATTATAATACGTTCAGTAGTTTTTCAGCTTATTGCGAACAAACAGACAGACGTAAAAGAGGACTTTGTAGTTTGTGATAGTAAGAGTACACCGCCAGCGTTAGCTGCTAATCGCGTGCAGAACATAGACTTAATAACCAATGGATCTGTTAAATCGTTATACGATGGGAGCGGACACGATTTAAAAGAAAACATTAAAGTTCAGTTGAAGCGTTTTTAGTTTTATTGACGTGATATAATTATACGATTTGACATCACATGATTGCGAGTTGTTAAACTCGATGTTGTATAAGTGAAACGGAATTAAGACGAAGAGAAGGGTTCCGATGAGCGGTCAGTACGTGTGCAGGAAAGCGAAAGTGGTTTTACTGCATGACATGCTTGCTGTGTAATATAATCATCAGTCGTATAATGCGTCCGCGTTATATTTCCACAGAAAAGTATAAAGGGTATCCGCTTCCAGTAATTACGTGAGGAGATCAGGAGTGGAAGCCGAATCTCACTAAATCTCGCGTAGGAGCGAGCGGGGGAATCGGCAAATATCACATTTTTTTTTCAGGTAAAAATGAGAGAATATCAGATGAATTAAAAGTGAAAAATGTTTCTAGACTATGCCCAATAATTATAGTCAAAAGTAATAACAGACAGATAGACATTTCTAAAATTGATTGAGATATTGTTTATTACTTATTCCGAGACACCTGCAACATTTTTTTTACAAAAATCTAAAAAGTACATACACGTTAGATTTACATTCTTACTACATGTATAGAAGATGTATCTAATGATAGTCGCGCAAACAATTGTTCGTGTCTCATTTGTTTCTTGTAATATTTATTATACACTCAGATTTTATACCCTACTCACTGGTGTTTAGGTTGGTATTTATTTATCTAGAATCTATATATATGTAAATAAATAAAATTGAAGAGTCTGTTTCCAATGTCAAAATAGCAGCTTTTTACTAAATGAATATACGATACTTATAACAAAAAAAAAACAAATTTTAAATTGTTTCTCTGTTTGTCTGTTTGTTCTGGCTTTGTTTCCGAATCGGTTTGACCGATTTTGCTGGGAGTTTCACTGGAAGATAGCTGATGTTGTAAGGAGTAACTTAGGCTAATAGGGTTCCGCGTAAATATAACCCTTTATAAAGATAACGATGTAAAAGAAGTCGCGGGTGGCTGCTAGTTATTAATAATCACCACTTGCATTGTTATATCGGTTATTTTTTCTTTATATATGCTTGATAAATTCGCAGTGACATTTAACTATTTAATAAGTACGGCCGCATTAATATTGGTTATCGGCATGAGTTGGTATTGCACACATTTGGATAGCAGCGCGCTTATAGGTTCATTTTAAAGCCATCTTTGCTAAGTTTATTAAAATATCATCCTATACATGTATTGAATATCTTGTACGTCACTTTCACATTTATTGAACGGTTATACTTTTGACAATATTCACAAATTCTTTGAGATTTTGCGATTATATTTATAGAGTAATATTTGAAAGAACTACCTACGGATTAATATCTTTAATGATATATATCGGAGAAGTTTTAAACCTGATTTCCAAACGGAATAGACTTTTGTGTGACGGAGAGAAATGTTAGTCTAATGTAATGTATTTTCAAGCGAGGAAGGTTCGGAGATGCCATCTTGTGACTCTACGCCGAAGCGTGTGGATTTAAATTATACAAAGAATATAAGCTTAGGATGAAAGCATAGGAATAGTACGATCGAATAGGAGTAAAGGAATGTTTACTGTATCCCTAGCTGACTACCTCACTGAAAACATGAGTGTCAGTTCGCTAAATTTTGAATATTGAAGCACTAATAATCTTGAATTGGTGTATGAGTCGTGTTCGGCATTGACTGTATTGCATTGCAAACATCGCAAAGATGCTTGGTGCGATAAAGCGAATACGGAAAACTAGATTTTGCTCGCGATAATGGAGATATGATATTTTTTTTAGTCGAAAAGAAACATGTGTCCTCTTTTGTACCCATATATATGTGAATGCAAACAAAGAAACTCAATGTCACAATATTGTTAGTTACGACTAGTTAGGATAATTCTAATTACTGGCAAACAGGCTCAATTTCCATATAAGTTCTAAATACAAGAAAGAGGTATGAGACGATTTACTTGAGTTCTTTAATATGTTTCGGTAGACGGATTAATTCTTGTAATTGTGTTTTTTGTACAATGAAATCGAATTGAGGTAAATATAACACCGTTCACTTAGTCGATTGTAAAATGAATACTGAACGTCGAGTGAAGTGACGTTTTAAAATGTAGTGTTACATTATACAAACCGGCTTTTGTAGATTCCTACTAACGCAAGCAATAAGACTTGTTACAAAGCGTACGTTATAATACTTGATATGATGGATAGTTTCACGATAGGCGATTAATTATACTTGTTCCTTATGTTTGAGTCTGTCTAGATATTTGGTAATACGTTTTGCTTAGATATTATCTCATATACTTAAGGTTCGGATACGCGTGCAAATTTTGCGTTTTGACAGGCATCGTTGCGCAGTGGGAGTAGGCTACGAATGATTCGGATCATCACTCGGTCGTATATTCGATTTTTCCGCATATGATTGACTTTTCTGTGATGAACATAATTTTATATGTGTGTTAAATAATAGATATTTATGATAGAGTATCTAAGTAAGAGTTAAAGAAATTATTTTTGAAACAAAATCTTCTTTAGGAGTATTTGTAACAGGAGATAAGTTTATAACTTCGCGTCATGACATGCTAGTAAGCGTGACCGATCGTATTGCGCTTCCGCGGTTTACGTCAGCGACGCGTAGTATAAAAGTCGGTGTACATCTAATATTGATATTTTGTACTGAGATTGTGCAGCCGATTATATATTAATTATAAACTGTATAAAAATGTACCTACATAAGCTAATAATAAATAATTTTGGCGGAACATTGATGACTACTCTACGGAACCCAGTTTGGGAATCTCTGGACTACAGAACCATTTAAATATGAAAAGGCTACTATTGTACTTCCATTCCACGTACAAGTTAAATAGAAATTCAATATATAAAAAAAAGCGAGGCAGTCCCAAGGGCTGCTAACAGAAATGAAAACTCAATACAATATAATAACTGTGTTGAATGTTTAAATTAATTATAGTGTGAATTATTTACATTTCACAATTTATAAATTGTTGGCACTTCGAACAATAATTATATACATTTTTATAAAGTCTATTAATCAATCAAACGTATGATGAGCTGCAAAATATCAATATTACATATACACAGACCCCTATCTAGGCGTCGCTAGTCTGACACAACGCGCAAGCGCAATACGGCCAGTCATGCTTACGTAGCATGTCATGACGCGAAATTACAAATGTATCTCTTGCCAAAAATACCGCTCAACGCGCTTAAAGAAGTTTTCACTTAAAAAAAATAATTTAAGAAGTGAAGCTATAGGTTATAAATAAAGAGCTGTAGATACTTTACCTACATGATATTTTGACAAAACAAATGGCACGATAACGCACACATACGTAAAGTAATACCGTAACGCCACACTATCTTAGATAAAATGTGGAAGTAAGGTGGCATATTCTCAATATCGGTGATGAAAAAGAAATAGTTACATGTTGCTTAGATACGGGCGGATTGACGAGGCAGCCGTCTATAAGCTTGCTACACGCTTATGACGTATCGACAGCTTTTTAGAATATCATTATTGATTGATGTGAAGTAAAATCCATCTTCATTTTCGATTCTTTAGTTATCAGTGACTATTAAAGTGAATACATGTTAGATAAGTTTAAATTTTTTGTACAGTATATCTATACTATTACTATATAATATTATAAGGAGGTAAAGTTTCTGAGTTTGTGACGTTGTAGGGGGTAATCTCAGGAACTACTGGTCCGATTTGAAAAATTCTTTCAGTGTTATATAGCTAATTTGTCGAGAAAGGTTATATGCTATATATCATCACGGTAAGACCAATAGGAGCGGAGCATCAATGAAGAATGTTTTAAAATCGTTTTTTTCCTCTTTCGAGCTTTCGGTGCTTGTTAGCGTTAGCCCAAAGTAACTATTCCACGCGAACGAAGTCGCGGACAGAGGCTAGTAATAATATATGTTCTTACAACTTAAAATTTCAAGTATCTCATACAAAGTATAAAACTTACGTAATATATATAATGTATTGTTCTTCTTTTTCTTACACTTACTGAAAAGTATGGTATGGATGGACTTTACGAAGAATTGTATATGTATGGAAGAATAATATTTGATGATGGAGAATAGAAGAGGAAAACTTGTCGTACAGAACACATCAAGGTTGAATAAGCGTAAGGAGAATAAGAAGATTTAGCTATTGATCTTAGTCTGCTTCGTACCCATATCCCACCTAAGTAGGGCCGCTACAACATGTTTTCCTTATCCACTCTCCCCTATTCTGATATCTGTGTCATCTCAGTATTCCCACCTTTTATACACATCCCTTCCACTTTTCATAATTATCATGTTGAGAAGTATGATTTGCCTTCAATTTACGATCGCCTGCCTGATTGATATTAATTCTCCTTAGGACTAAGGATATAGAATACAATAACATAATCCAACTAGCGGGCCCGGCGGACGTTGTCCTGCTCTGATAATAAGAAAAAACTTAACAAATTATATACCTAAACCTTTCTCATGAATCCCTCTATCTACTGGTGAAAACAGCATGAAAATCCGTTCAGTAGTTTTTGAGCTTACCGCGAACCGACAGACAGACAGAGATGGCACAGGACTTGGTTTTATACTATGTAATGAAATATATTACAATACTAACGTGTAAATACATAGAAATGATGCATTAACAGGAACAGACGAAATTTCTAAACTTGTGTTACTTAATGGACGAAATGTTATAATATAATTCGGTTCACGCACTGAGTACAGCGACGCTCAGTTGTTTTGAAAGGGGGCTTAGTCCGTCGTTACCTACTTTAAGTGAAATATGTAAATTTGTATGCAATAACGTAAATGTTCAAACATTTAGCTATCAAGCAGAACGGGGACTCTATGTTCAAGTTTGTGCTAAAGACAAACACTTAATTGCTAATTCTCGTCTTATTAGTGGTTATATGCCGCACATAAGTACTACTTATGTGGGGGGGGGGGGGAGAGGGTGGGGAGGAGACGGGAAGGGAGAGGAGGTGGGTATCCGGCGCTCTCACTGACCAAACGAAACGAACAATGCAAGCACTGCTACTTCACGTTGGTTTTTGGAGAGGGGGTACTACCCGGAGGGGCGACATAAAAAAAAAAAAAAAAAAGGGACACAAAAAAAAAAAAAAAAGGAAAAGATATTATATTTATATTTAATACTAGCTGTCACCCGCGACTCCGCACGCGTTTTTTTTAAATGTATTAAAATAAATGTAAAATTGTAATTAGGTGTGTACATTACAGAAATGCTTTTTCAAAAACATTTGTAACTACGACACGCACGCCATCGTATTATGTTACGTGTACATTAGATATGTGAATACGAATAGTATATCGAATGGGATGGGATTTATCATCAGCAGCATACCTGGAACTTTAACCTACTATATACCACCCTCGATGCTCACTAACACTATATAAGAAAGTAGGTAATGAAATTTTTAAACTATACATTATCGAACAATTTGTGTTAAATTGTTTATTATATAGATATAACATGCCCATATTGTCAATATAATTGTGTTATTCTTATACGTTGCTATAATCACTGAGTTATGTATAGTAGTTCGATGAAGCCGTAAATGCCACAAAGCTAATAGCATAGTCAGTTCGAGAAAAAAAAAACTGAGTTACGTAGGTACAAACGTGGTAAATAAAACAAAATGGCCGCCAAATTGACCAAAATTATAATATAATTCAAATTACATACATTTATTCTTGGAGTCCAGTACAGCGCACGTCTGACGCGCTTGTTTACAGTAAACAAATTATTTTTGATCAATCTCACACGAACGAATGCATAGGTAACAGTTCATCACTACATAGTGTAAAAAAAAGTCCTCTGATCTGTCTGTTTATCTGTTCGCGATAAAGTCAAAAACTACAGAACGGATTTTCATGCCGTTTTCACCAGTAGGTAGAACGGTTCATGAGGAAGGTTTAGGTATAATTTGTCAAGGTTTTCTTTTTATTATCAGGGCGGGACAACGTCTGCCGAGCCCACTACCTTAAAATAAAATAGCTCATTAGTTAGTTGTCTGCCAGTGAAAGTCCCGTGAAAATTAATTCAAGCATTTCGGATATTCCACTGCGGCTGAAAAAAACCTAAATTACTTTTTATGAGGTCTGCAATCTACCAGTGAACACCCCGTGAAAATCGGTGCAACCATTTTGGAAATAGCAATGCGGACGAAGTCGCGGACAAATAAAATAGAATATGTCAACCGCTATAATTTCGGCTTTCTGGCAGTAAAAAGTAAAATTCCCGTTAAAATAGGTCCAGCCGTTTTGGAGATTACCCGGAACAAACAAACAAACAGAGAAAATATAATAATCTAAAAATATAGACAAAGTATAAAAAAAATTGTTTTTGGTCATTTGTATCCATTCATCAAAAAGTTGTTATTTTAATTGTACATACACAAACTTTATTTTTATAATACGTAATAGAGAACAAATAAAAAATTGGAAATAAAAGTAGTATAAACTTTTTGCATAGGAAAACAAAATAAACTTTGATAATGTTTGCGATAGAAACTTACCACGTTACCATGGCAACGTATATAACACTAACGCTAACTAAATCTCTCGAAAGGAAAACAGTGCCCGATTTTGAAACATTTTTCATTGGTGCTCTGTTTCTATTAGTCTTAGCGTGATGATATATCCCTTCCTCGATAAATGAGCTATCTAAAACAGAAAGGTTTTCTCAAAACGGACTGGCAGTTCCTGAGATCATAGCGTTCAACCAAACAAACAGACAAACAAACAAACAAACAAACAAACAAACAAGCAAACAAACTCTTCAGCTTTATAATATTAGTATAGATATAAGATATTTCGAGATTATGTTACTCCACTCTGCAATATCATTAAAAATAAAAATAAAACAGTTAACGAAATTACTGAATGACATTTTTATTTGAAAACATTCAAAATCAAAAGTCGAGGCATTCATAAGAAGTGCCGACAAAAGTGAAAAGTCAAAATAGTGTAATAACTGTGTTCTTTTTTGTATTTTTAAATCATTTATTAAAATTAAATTATTAACATTATTCTGGTTTCATATCTATTGGCACTCTGAGTAATAACTGTGAAAATTTTTATGCAGTTTATTAATTAACTAAACATAAGATCGGTTGCATAAGTTCAGTACAAAAAATCAATATTACATCTACACAAGCCGCTAGTAACGCATCGCTACTCTGACGGAAAGCACTAGTATGTTGACGTCATCCGTCACGAGAACCCACAAGTTTCCCTTGCCAAAAATCGCCTAATGAGTGTAAGAAGTGTTTACTTGAAAAATTTTAATTTTTGTACCAATGTCTAAAAGTTGCTGATCTCGAACACATGCACCTCTTTGCGTTCCCGGAGAAATACATCGGAGAACTTCGAAGATGATATTTAATCATTTCTGGCAACACTTTCCTGTTGTGGAACATGTTTTTACAGGAACATTATCTTCTCGTGCCCTATTGTTATTTTAGCGGCAACTTATGTGATATAATCAGGGTTTTTTTGTGTGGGTACGCAGGGGCACGCAGTGCCCTTGAAGGGAATATATCGAAAAATTGCCATTAAAAATAAATTATTATCATTACATAGTATAAAACAAAGTCCCCTACCGCGTCTGTCTGTCTGTCTGTTCGCGATAAACTTAAAAAACTATTGCACGGATCTCCATGCGGATTTCACCAGTACATAAAGTGATTCATGAGGAACAGTTTGGTATATAATTTGTCAAGGACTGTTTTATAATTAGGGCGGGACAAAGTCTGCCGGGCCCGCTGCTTAAAAATAAATTAGAGTTTGAGAAACAAATCAATCTTGGTAAACGTTACAATAATTTTTGGGTTTTTTTTAAAAGGTCAATGTTATCCAAATACAAAATGTAATCTATTTTTCTTGAACAGTTACCGCGTCGCACAGTGGTTTGTCTCTGTAGTAGATAGAGGTCGTAAAAAATATGGATTAACTTTCGAAAATTAGCCTGACCCCAAAAGTGAAGTGGCTAAAAAGACCTTGATGTAATTAATTTGTTAGTCACTTATTAATGAATGAAATTCAACACGATAATACGGAGCGCAGATTTCAACTAAACTCGAGTGACCTCAGAACCTCCGTAGAGAGTTTTAATTAGGGAGCGAATACTTGAATGACTTGGCTATGATAAATTATTCTATGGACGGTCCAACTAAGTGTAGCTTGTAGTATAAACATTTTGATATGACAACTGAACTTCGAAAGTTGAAGATGTGGCATCTGTTTCGGCTATCACACTTGAAAGCAAATTAAAATACCTTTGGGTTTAGACCCAGTCTTTTTACGGTCTTAGACCGTATTGTCGTTTAATATCACATGAGATTGTGTTGAAACACACTATATTATATTATTAAGCTAGCGGGCCCGACAGACGTTGTCCCGCCCTGACTATGAAAAAATCCTTGACAAATCATTACATAGTATAAAACAAAGTCCCCTACCGCGTCTGTCTGTCTGTCTGTTCGCGATAAACTCAAAAACTACTGAACGGATTTCCATGCGGTTTTCACCAGTGGATAAAGTGATTCATGAGGAACGTTTTGGTATATAATTTGTCAAGGATTTTTTTTATAATCAGGGCGGGACAACGTCTGACGGGCCCGCTAGTTATATACTAAAACGTTCCTCATCAATCACTGTATCCACCGGTGAAAACCGCATGACAATCCGTTCGGTAGTTTTTGAGTTTATCGCGAACAGACAGACAGACGCGGTAGGGGACTTCGTTTTATACTATGTAATGATACTTGAAACACATTATAAGAACTACAAATATAAAAGTAAATTAATAAGAATATCATAGAGTATATTAAAGATAATGGGTAATTAGACAAAGGTCTATTAAGGATTTTACGTTCAATCTCTTCACTTGCCATTAAAAAGGCCCAGTATCTTTATGGGACGATGCTTCAGTCTATTCACAAAACACTGAGAAATGCAATATGGAACTAATAACGAAGAAGATAAGAACGAATTTGAATTGCAAATAAAAATCTAATATTTAGCAAGCGATATCAGTAAATATATTCGCGACGTAAATAAAAACAAGAGGAAATAAAATCGAAAAACCCAGGGAAGTTTATATAAAACCTTACACTGAGAAAGCTTTAACTACTGAATGTTACTGGTTACCTACTTTTATTGACTTTAAATTGCTTTAGCTAACGAACGACTTTGATATTAGTATGCCGTGTTTCTGTGTGTTTGTTTTTATATTTTTATTTATATTCTTCGACGCTGCTTTTGTCAGGTATTGAAAATTTATATCACAACCACAGCTCAAACGATATATACACATGTAAATATTACTTTATTGTTAAACTCTAATGCGAAACGACTGTATCAATAGTTTTTATTGCGTTCGCGGCAATTATAATTATTTCCATGGCCACCGCATGAAAGCACCAATTCACTTTTTTAAATTAAGTGTTTTGATGATTCGCAATATATTTTAAGTTTTATTTATTAACTAGCTTATACTCGCGGCTTTGTCTTTGTGCTATTGGTTTTATTGGACTTAAGAGTTTGTTCTACATCAATTGATAACTTCAATTCGCTCGGTCTTATCAAGTTTTCCCATCCAAATGTGAACTGAACAACTAAACACCATTCTGTCAATTCTGACAGTATTTCTGGAGATCTTTTGTATCTTTCACTCATTAATTTTTTTATATTCATTTATTTATTTATTTGGAAATTCAACAGCTTACATTGGTTTTTATAAAATAACTTATAATATGTAATAATTACAGCCAAAACAGAATTTCTCTAATACAACAAAGTGTATGGATATTGTTTTTTCTTAAATTGTTTACTCTTTCGTACGATTTGTCAAACAATATCGTTCATACGTGTCCTGATAAAAACAACGATAAAAGAAATAGTCAAAGACGTACATTAATTTTGAACTGATGCGCGTACAGACATTCACCGATAGATTTTTATTTATGTAGAAGAAGATTGTAATTTTGCCACTAGGGCCTATAATTTTCTTACCGATAGACTTTATCACTCCTTAATTTTATGATATCTGCTTAGCGCCATTTTAAAACTATAATTAAATGCGACCTAGGTAACGCTCTGAAAACTAATCTACATGCTAGTAAAAGTCTCGTTAAAATCAGTTCAGCTGTTTCGGGATTACCCCGAATAATGGACAGACACTTTAATTTTATTTATATGTATCGACGGAGTAATCTAGCAAAATCTTTTTATATGTAATTTTAGCAATCAGTGTATAATAAAATAAGACATTACTCGTAAGACTTTTTTGACGGTAATTTATGAAAATACTTGCTTAGACTCGCGGATTCGCTCGTGTTAATATACATTTAATTTTATTACTGTTTTCCTGAATGAAATGTACCCTAATAGTTAAGGAGTGAAAGCATAACAAACAAATCCACTTTCAAATTTAGGATAATAAGTAAGGATATTTTCTTTTTAATTTATTTTTGTTATTTTGTATAATTTTTCGTTTTACTCATAAAATAGGTTAGCAAAGTACCACTAGTGCACATACAGACAATAAAGTACTATATATAGTGTAATTGCAATCAGGGTTAATTTACTAAAGAATGTTCGGATATACTATAGAAACAAATTCTAGATCTCTAAATTGATCAATTTAGTGAGTTTGTTTTGGAAACAATAAATACCAGACGATAATAAAACAAGAAAAGGTTTTGGTTACCAATCAATCTCCACAATAGTGACTTTACAATAATTAATAAAAGTAGACCGAGGCAATGGAGGCCTTGTGCTTGGAGCTCGATACACTCGAAAAGGCCCGATTTCAAGCCCTGCCCACGTTTGTAAGTTAAAAATAAGTTGCAGGGTCACAGATACATAAGTATGAGTTGCGTTGCTAAATGTAACATATACTTTAATCAACATTTTTAATTGATTGGGTGAATTTTATACACAATTTTTCACACAATCCATACTTTTTTGGGTCTTCCTCTACTCTTATAGGTATATGTCAATCTCTATACTTAATTCTTTTCTAGTAACATGGTTTTCATCTCTCCTAATGGCATACCGTGCTAACCTATTACACGTCAACTTCTCTGACACTGGTGCTATTTTAAAACTTCTTCTGATATACTAATTCTTAATCTTATCCATTCTAGTTACACCTCACATCCACCTAACATTCGCATTTCTATCACGTATAGTTTTATACACCTTCCTCTTGAGTTACGAACGTATTGTAGTTTAAAAATATTAAATGTTGAGTTATAAAACCCGGTAAAACCTAATCGTGATTTAGTTTAGCGAGAGAATGTATTGGAAAGGTCGTATGAAGGTGTGCGCGCAGTGTAATCGCCTGATCTTGGATTGAGAAACCACTAAATCGTAATAGCAGTTATTTGAGAAGTTTGTATTTACCCATTATTCACTTATTTGCCCATTGTTCGAAATACCATTATTAGTGGTACGAAGTTTTCTCATCACGTATTATATTGATATACTTAGTGATATAATGTATATCCGCAAAAACTATGACAAGCAAAATTTCTTAAAATACAGGCTTGATCTAAATACTAGAAACTATGATGTGTCGTCCCATGTTTCAGATTGAGTAAAACCAATAACAGTTTTTTAGGTTATGTTAGGTTTTACAACAAAGTACATTACTGATTTGCCTGATAGTGAGTGCAAGCACCATCTCAAGCGGGTTTTAATGTCTAAAGGCAATTAGGGTGGACCAATATGTGAACGATAGTGACGTGGGGAAATGACACTCCTTTTGTAAGAATATTATAACGTGAAGAGATAAAACAGTTCGAGTTTCTTGCCGGTTCTTGTTTTCCGAACTGGTGGTGGTTTTGAAGTTCATATAATCCTTCTCAGGGTCTAAATTGGATAAATTATTTTTTTATTTTGAATTCAACATTGATTAGGATGACGTTGCATGGTTTTTTTTAGCAGTTCAAATATTAGAAATAACGTGTTAACTATCTGTCTATTGATCTAAATTTCATCTTATGGGAACGATTTTATTAAAGGTAAATAAAACTTAGAAAGGTTTGTATGAGCGGTAATAGTTTATTGGAGACACGTTACCAAATAAGTGCGGTAACTAACGTAGCGGACATCCGAAATTGCCCTCTCAAATTGCCGTGATTTCTTCATCACGACACTTCCCTTTCGACGAAAGTTGAGGCATAGTCACCGCGATATCCGACCGCATTAATTCACTACTCACGACTCATTACCGACTATATGTATTTAAGTTAAATAAAAAATGTCGAGACAGACATAAGGTCTGCCGACAGAAGTGAAAACTCAAAACGATTAACTAAATGTGTTCTCTTTGAATCATTATATTAATTATAGTGTGAATGACAATATTAAAATCTCACAATTTGTTTATTGAAATTATTAAAATTAGTTTGGTTTCCATATCTAGTGGCACTCGGAGCAATAGTTATATACAGTTTTATAAACTCTATTAATCAATCAAACGTATCATGAGCTGCAAAATAACAATATTACATGTATACTACGCGTTGCTAGTCTGCCGCAAACCGCGCAGGTGTAATACGGCTGGTCATGCTTACGTAGCATGTCATGAAGCGAAATTACGAATTTATCTCTCTTTTGCGGGGTGGTAGGGTGTCTGTACCCGACTGGATCGCGACCACCGTACACCAGGTGGAACACCCGCCATAGTGGCACGTTTGGGCGTGTCGCGTTCCGGGATCAGCCAGTGTATATCCAGCAACCAGGGGAGGGGGGGGAGCTGTCCCTAACTGGGTCGCTTTCAGGCCGGCATGACAGCGGCGACCGGCGATGGATGGTATGTCTTTCGGCGGTCGCCATTGTTTTTGGATTGTACTGTGCTTACCATCAGGCACAGTACAGTCACTTTGTCGAGCTACAAAAAAAAAAAAAAAAAATCTCCTGCCAAAAATACCGCTTAACGCGACCAAAAACTTAAAAGAAATAGATCGATTGATTTTGAGGGTTATTTCACAGTGCACAGAACTGATGTTATAAAAAGTAATTTAGGCTAGTTTTATTTTAGATAAAAAAAATATTAGTCTTTCTCGCGAATATTTTTTTATTTATTTTGAAGACTAACACATATTAGGATCTTGTGATATATAATAATTAATGATTAGAATGGACACATCAAGCCATTTAGTAGTCGTCGCCGATAAATAACGAAATACAACCACTTGCATTATTGTGATCTAAGTGAACTTTATCATAATAAAGTGCAAAAATATTAATAGTCTATTATTGCTTTTAATTGCCATTAATAGAGAACTTCCTATTTAAAACATTGTCTCCTAACTAATAATTAATAATAAATTATGAATAATTAATTAAGGAATTTAATTATCTAAAGAATCGGTATCCAGAATCGCGCGCTCCTCAAACGGGTTTTCTACGGCAAATAAATTTTTTTGCTAAATTCCTTGCGTTTAAACCAAGACTAAATATTATTTGAGTATAATTTTTATGATTGATAGATTAAAGTACGAAATCTAATAATATTAAACTTTATGTAGCGTGTCATTTATCTTATCTATCAGTAAAATAATATTTAGAGTCGGATCATTACTTCCAGGGATTACACCCTACAAACAAACTTTACGTACTAATAATATAGAAGTTCGCGTAAATATGCTGGATGAATGTTTAAAGATTAACATCCTTCAATCCTGTGGTAGTTCATGGTCACATTTAACATATAAAATAATAATATTAAAACAGATACTAATAAACAACAAAGAGAACCTTAGTTAAAGTTTGTTCTAAAACTATTAAAGTATGGGAACGATACTTTTAAGTATAAAAAAATTACACCTGGATTCAGTGAAAAATTTTAAGCGGGCGCTTTTCAAGATTATTCATTACGTAACTGCTTATCGTGGGAACACCGCACGATCCAACAGAGGGAAGCGGGACGCAGGTCACGGTGCGGGAGGTGGACCGGACTGGGCGGCAGGGCGTGGTTCATTCGTTTTCGATTTATTACACCAGTTCATTTTCGGTAAATCACCTCATATTGAGTGTATGTCAATTTAGCGTTTTTCGAGATAATCAGGTGAAGTATTAAGCACCTATTTTATTAATTGATTTAGAAGGATAATCGACTAATGATTATCCTGTAAAAATATTGCTGGCGACTAAACAATCGCTCGGTATATTCAAATATTAAACAACTAACAGTTGACAAACAAACGCCTCTTTCGTTGATCTTTGAATTAAATATAGAGTCGCTAAAATTACGGGACTCTTATTCATTACAATAAAAGCCTCTTAAAGTTTCACCTTTACGAAGTAATTCCTATTAAGTCCATTTCAGATTGCTTTGTTGATGAGATAATACGACTTCAAATAATTTGTGCACATAAATGCTCGATAATAATTTGTCTTCTTTGTTTTTCTTTAGATTACACTAGGTTTTTGCTCGCGGCTCTACCTGCGTTAGTGTAGTTTGAAAATAAAACACAGTTAATGTACCTCGCTGATAAAGTCGCTTTCTGTAGTTGAAAAACTTTTTAAAATCAGTTAAGAATTTCATGACTTTTATCTATTGTGAACAAAAATCAAACATTTTTTTTATAAGAGTAGTGCAGATTATTTATATGATGCCACAGTTCCTGACCGAGTTCAATCGGTGCGTTTATATCTTTAAGAAGAAATGTCGGCGACGTTTATTCCACACAAACGTATGTATTGTTTTTATATAATGAAATTAGATCAAATATTTTATACCATTAAACTTATATTTATCACCGTTATTTTTCAATGTTTTGATTTCTTCCGTAAGATGAATAGTGTGAGGCCTAATAGCTTTTCAAAAGTACTAAAATTGACCAACTATAAATAAGTGTATATTAAATAAACGCGATTCAACGTTACCGTACTCAGCGTGACGGTTCACTCTCTTTTACTATTCAATGCTCTTACGAACGTCTTTGGAGCTTTGCGTGCTTGATGAATATATAAGAATAACTTCGAGGCTTTACCTTTTATCGATTCAAGGTTGTGGAATAAATTGCATTTATTGCATCATTGGAGTTGCAACGGGAGAGCCTGGGCGGGTGCAGTCTTAAAAGCCTTCTTTCACGCTATCGAGCTGAGGGTATATTGTATTCAAGCGAGTGTGGTTTTTACCGATCAAAGTTTTCAGATTACAGTTTTTGTTACAGATATTTGCCAATAAGTTATCCTCAAACCTATAATGGATTAAGAATTCTTTCTATCGACTATTTTTGTAACGAAGATTACGATTAGTAAGTACTATAGTTACTACATATTATAAAACAACGTCCTCTGCCACGTCTGTCTGTCTGTCTGTTTGCGATATACTCAAAAAGTACTGAACGGATTTTCATGCGGTTTTTAACAGTATATAAAGTGATTCACGAGAAAGTTTCAGGTATATAATTTGTCCAGGTTTTGTGTAAATTAGTTGAGATATAACGATAATTGTTGGAAATGTCGGAAAAAGTCAAGCTACGTTTGTGTGTGTGCCAGTTGATCCATGAATGGTTCAGATTCACAATTGGGCCCGGTAGGTAGCGCTGCGATCTGATTCTAATTTTTTTTATTGCCAGGGCAGGTCAACTTCCGCCGGGTCCACCAGTTTGAAATAAGTTAGTAAGTTTGAATAATCTTTCACAAAAAAAAATTAACCGTCTTCAACAAAAGTGAATTTTCTGTTTCTATATCTGTTATATTATGATATATGTTTCTGTTATCAAAATAAATAAAATCATTATATACAGTTTACATCAAACATATGATATCAATATTAGATGTACACAGGCCACTATACTACGCGTCGGCTGTCTGACGCAAGCCACACAAGCGCAATACGGTCGGTTACGCTTACTAGCATGTTACTGACGCTTAATCGTAAGTTTATGTTATGCCAAAAATACCGGTTAATGCGCGTAAAGAAGTCTTCACTTAAAAAAATCGTTTGAGAGAAAAAATAAGCACTGAAATGTTTTATATCTGCCTATTTATATTAGTAATTCTTGTTCGGAATATCCTTAATATAAATTGAATGAGAGAAAAGACCCATTCAGTTGATTTGTGCATAACTTATCCTCATACGTTACGAACCATTGAGCATTTGAATTCATTGAGCTAACGTCGGGTAAACTAATTCATTTATTTCTGTATTTTAAGGTACATATTATATATTCTTCTATCTATACATACATATAATAAAAATGAAGTGTCTGTATGTAATATCAAAATATTTTTATTTACTGATTGGGTACGAAAGTATACACGCTACTGATAACAAAAATGAAATTTTTAAAATTTTTGTCGGTCTGTCTGTCTATTTGCTCCGGGTAATCTCTGAAACGGCCGGACCGATTTTAACGGGAATTTCACTGGCAGGTAGCTGAAATTACAGCGGGTTACTTAGGCTACTCGAAATCAGACTAGCTATTAACCGCGGCTTCACCCGCAATGCTATCTCCAAAATGGTTGGACCGATTTTCACAGAACTTTCACCAGCAGACAGCGGACATCATAATAAGTAATTTAGTCTATTTTAATTTAAACTAGCTGTTAACCGTAGCTTCGACCGCAGTACTATTTTCAAAACGGTTAGACCGATCTTCACGAAACTTGCATTGACAGATATCTATCTTTATAAAAAAGTAATTCAAGCAGTTTTGGATTATACTAGCTCTTGACTGTGGCTTCGCCCGCAGTGTTATCTTCAAAACGGTTCGACCGATCTTCACGAGACTTTCACTGGCAGATAGCTGACCTTATAAAAAGTAATTCAAGCAATTTTAGTTTATACTAGCTGTTAACCGTGGCTTCGCCCGTAGTGCTATCTCCAAAACGGTTCGACCGATCTTCACGAGACTTTCACTGGCAGATAGCTGACTTTATAAAAAGTAATTTAAGCAATTTTAGTAAAATTAAAAAAAACAAAGTAGAGACATTAGATTTACATTTTTATTATATGTACTAGCTGTATCCGCAGTTACGCACGCGATTTTTTAAATTATATTAAAGAAATATAAAATTGTGCGACCATCTACAATTATAGAAATGCACTTTTAAAACAATTGTAAGTACGACGCAAACGCCACCTACAGTAACATGTAACGTATACATTAGATATATAAATACTAACAATGTGTCAAATGAGGTTTATCATCGGCAATATGAATGATATAGAGGTCTTCATAATAAGATCTTAGATTATAAACGTATTACGTAAAGAGTTCCATTATACAATTTCTTGCGGAACAGACAAGCGTTTATTTTTTGTATAGCCACAAAATCTTAATTATAATAGCAATGCATATTAAATGTAATGTAAATCTTTATAATAGATATTTGTGAAAATTATTGTTTCATTAGTGTCCTTGGAATAAATAATAAAATACATATCAATCACTTTTAGGCATCTCTGTTTGTTTATCTGTCTGTCTGACTGTTTGTTTGAACACGTATTACTGCTAAAGTACTGCGTTCACGATAAAACCTCACCAAGAAGCATATCCTCGAGTAACATTTAGTCTTGGTTTCATTAAAATCGGTTCACTCTATCAAAAGTTATTGTAATTTTAATGACGACGAGACTTAAGTATGAGAGAAAAGTAAAATAAGTAAATGGACTTAATACATTCGGATGATTTTATTAATCACTGTTTTTTTTGACATAAGATTCCACGTGGACGTAATTTCGGGCATAGCTAGTCTATGCATATAATAAAAATGAAGTGTGTGTATGTAATATCAAAATTTAAAAAGATATGAAAGTATACACGCTAAAGATAACAAAAATATATATTACAGAATTGTATATTTGAAAAATGCCTACAAAAAATCATCAAGGATTATAAGTCTAACTAACAAATCTCAGTAATCATCTCTATCTTTTACATATAATTAAAAAAACAGTCTATATTCAATTAGATGCTTTAGTTTTTTTTTGGACTGTCTATACGCTATTCACAGCTTCACCGGACTAAAGGGGCGAGAGTTTATGGTACTCAGCCGCATTACAATAAGCTCAAGGGTACCAAAGGGGCCGATCCTCGACTTAGGCTGTTGCCTTCCATGTAACAACGCGACTCTTACTAAGTTAAAGTAGCTAAGCTGATCATATATATACGAATTGGTAAGGCACACATGTGTACTGGCATGTGTTTTAAAATATAATGTATTAGTTACATTGAGCGTTAATTATACGTCAAAACTGCCTTTTACAGCATATAACTTCAATGTGTAACCTAGAAGGTATTATAGGTTTAAAATTTAACGCAACAAGAAAGTGTTTTTGTGAAACGTTTCACATAACTTCTAAAACTTTGATTAACTGTGTACATCAAAGCGGCAAGAAAAGGATGTAAATTCTTCAGACACTTATGAGCATAAGGATCAAAGAACTAAGAAACCAAGAAATACCAAAGAAGGACCATGCGAAACCACGGTGATTTGCTAGTACATTATAAAATACAATCATCTTTAAATATATATTCACTTAAAATATTTATATTAATATTATAAAGCCGATGAGTTTGTTTGCTTGAACTCGCTAATTTCACTACCGGAACTACCGGACCGATTTCAAAGAAATCTTTTAATTATATATAGCTCATTTATCGAGGAAGGCTATAGGCTATATACCATCACGCTAAGACTAATAGGAGTGGTGCACCAATGAAGAATATTTTAAAATCGTTTTTTTTCCTTTCGAGCTACGGTGCATGTTAACGTTAGCCCAAATCAACTGTTCGTCGTGGACTGAGTCGCGGGCAGAAGCTAGTATAGTATAATATGAAATTAGTAGCAAATATTACGGATTACGTTCCTAAATTGACATAAAGTCATCAGTATTATCACCGCAGGCGATATAATGTGTTATTGTATTAAATTTACGGTTAATAATACAGTTTGTATTAAACTATTGCTATATAAATGTTCTTAGTTCTATGACACTGGTGCTATAAGAAAACCAAAAGATTACACTAACCCTTAATTGTGTTTAAACTTTTCTCATTACTTCACTATGTTTAAAAGCAGCGTCTGTAGTAATCTCAAAGTAATACTGTGGGTAGAATCAAAGAGTATGTTCGCGAGTATAGATAAACTTGAATTTTTAACTATGTGTATGGTAGCTGCATATTGCTTGTTAATTGCGTATGAAATTACAACAGCGTTTCTCGTCAGTTTAAACTGCATAGGCTCATGTGGCGGTGGAGTATTGTGCCGATGCGACTCCCATAGTTCGTGAGAGGAGGTCTAACACCCACTCCCCGTTGAAGGGTCTACAATCTTGACCCTCAAAATGTGGCCAAAAAGTGTAAGAAGGCACCATGGGGTTTTAGTCCATATGGATCGGACATAACCCATCGTCAGCTGCCCGTCCAGATATCCGTTAGGGATCTCTCCATGTAAACAAGGGCTTAAAATGGCGTTTTGAAATTTTAAAAAATACATAACAAGTCTTTGAGTATAGTCAGGTACCGACTTAATCTTGAATTATCGTCAGGCTACTAATATCAGCATCAATATATATCTACTATACGATTTTGAAAAGTTCTTTGGTGTATTTCCAAAGTTTGAAGTCCAGTGCTGATCAAATTAAAATGGGACCCCTTTGAAAAGATTCCCTTTTCAATAAGAAAAAAAAATTCCAATTCGATTCGGTGTATTCTCTTTTCTCAGCTTAGTTTATCGCTTTGTTCTTGCGATTTACGTGATTAGTAGGGTCGGTTTTGATGACATCGATATTTGATACGTTATTCTATCACTACAAATTATGAAACAAAGTTCGTTGCCACGTCTGCCTGTTCGCGATAAGCTCAAAAACTACTGAACGGATTTTCACCAGTAGATAAAATGATTCGTGAGGAAAGTTTAGGTATATCAAGGTCTTTTTTATTATCAGGGCGGGACATCGTACGCCGGGCCCGCTAGTATCTATATATGTATAGGCAGTGGGAAAATGGTTGAAAACATCTCCCTCCTCTGTTTCTTACTCGATTGTCTTAATTTTTTTTTGTTTTGTAGCTATAGACGAGTTTTATTGTTATCAATAATGGAAAACGTTTTTTTTCTTGGTAGTTTAAGGTTGGACCACTGAACGAGTACTCATATTACAATATCTATATAAGTAAAAATAAATTGCTGAGTGTACGTATGCCCATCGCTTAGAAACAACTGCACTTATATTGCTAATTCGATTATTGTTGTGTTTGTTATCAGGACACGGTTTGTATGAAAGAAAATGTTTAAAAATAAAATACGAAGATATTCAAAAATGTTAATGGAATTGACAGATTGACGTTTAGTTGTTCAGTTACCATTTTATTTTAGTACATCGTCGTACTGCGAAGGAACGATTTGGTTTCATGTTCTTCGTTCTACATCCGTGTGAAGCCGGGGCGGGTAACTAGCCTTCAATATGAATATCATACTGTAAACAAAATATTATTTTTAGAGCTTTGACTTTTATTTGTAATTGTCATTGAACCGATATATTTTAATGTTGCATTGTTTCATCCGACACAACTAAAATACATTAATTAGTTGTTTACGCAAAAACAATTCTGAACGATCTTAATTGATTCTGACATTAAAGTTTAACGAGCATTCATCGATTATCTGACGCAATAGAGATCTCACTAAGCTTTGCGGTTAGGACGAAAAGTGATTGTAACAAAATATACGGGAGTAATCTTGGTATATGTATCTCAGATTTATAAACCTCACCGTTTGGCTAGGACCATGAAGATTGGAGTTTTTGGCAGGTTCTTAGTCTGTTATGTAGTGGATTTTATATATTGTTCATAATCTTGTTTTATTTGGCTCTATTTTAATATTGGTAATGTTTTGCGTAATATAGTTCGGTTATTGTCTACAAGTGATGTGGATTGGAAATAATATCACGTAGTATAAATTGTGAGACGCCACAAAAACTCTATGACTAACAAGGGAGGCACCATCTAGTTAGTACATTGAAATTATCCCAAGACATTTCTAATATTATTACATACTCGACAATAGCAGGAATAATCTGGAAGGTTGGCAAAAATAATATAAGAGAGAGAGAGACCATGAAAATTGGTACAACTAAGTTGTTTTACGGAAAATGTTTTCATGAAATTTATTTTGCTGCAGGTAATTCTATTAATATTTGTAGGGTATAACGTTAGACGTTATAGCCTCACATGGTAGATCGATTGTAAGAACGTAGCTGCGGGTGGCAGCTAAACAAGTGGTCATAAGAAACAACCTTATCACCATGCTACATTATCACGATATTTTCCTTAACTGAACTCTCTCGATCAGCCTAAGGATTCGAATCTACGTCCATTGACGTGGTGTTCTTACACAGTATTGTTGAGTCACTATCTCTTCTACATTCATTATTCCATAGGTCTGCAAAAATTCCTATACCGTTCAATTGATTTGCCAAGTGTAGATATTGTAGAAACTTGCTATGATAATTTTAGTATAACTTAACTACGTTCATTATTTATAGTAACAAGTCACGAGGCAAAGTTAGTATACTCATCAACATCTTCTTACCTTTATCCCACCTATGTAGGGTCGGCACAACATGTTTTCCTTTTCCCCTCTCCCCTGTCAGATATCATCTCAGTATTCACACCTTTTACACACACATCATTTTTCACACAACCCATCCATAACTTTTTCGTTTTCCTTTACTCCTATATCCATCCACCTTCAACTCGATACTTTTCTAGTTACATGACTTTCATCGCTTCTCATAACTTGCCATGCAAATCTATTACTTCTCAACTTCTCTGTCGATAGTGCTATTTTCAAACTTCATCGAATATACTCATTCTTAATCTTACCCGTTCTAGTTACACCACACATCCACCTTAACGTTTGCATCTCTGCCACATATGTGTTATATAATATTTCTTCACTGCCCAGCACTCAGATTATAGATCACACAAGATCACAGTACACTATTTATATGACGAAAACTGGATAGACACCCGAAGTAGCAGAATTAATGTTCAGTTTTTATCCTACCAATCTTTAAACTAACATTCTCCAGTTTTCTCGCCTACTCTGGTCCTCGATAACATTTTCAGCAAAGGTAGGGCTTAAATCTACGTTTGTCGACAAAATGTCGGAGTGCGCTGATAATGAGGCCCGCACTACTCCCATCGTAATCGATATTCGACACTGGTACACATAAAAAGTAGGTACCTCAAATTACTTATGTAATGTGTTTTTATGTTTTACCAAGAAATATTTTACGATGGTGATTATACAACGCCATGTGCTAAAAAGTACACTTTTCAATATTACACTTATATATACGTATTTATTCGTACATTCGTAGGTATATTATTATGTCATGATTCAAGTTTCTGTATAAGTAACCGGCTTCATTTAATATTAACCAATTTTCTACAATTGTTGTCCTCCAGCGGCCGAAATTCGAGCATAATAAGGATTACAAAGTTCCATTGTCACGTGTTTATATATAGATATATCCGTATTCAACTCAATGAATACGATTCAGTATGATAATTCAATATTCCGAATCCAATAAAATCAAGCAATAAAAAATCTTATTGAAGAGAGGCAGACCAAAAGCACGATGGAAAGACGAACTGCAATCTATAGCAGATAGGAGCTGGATGGACGTAGCAAGGAGCCGGGACGCGTGGCTTCTCTGGAGGAGGCCTTTACTCGAAGACGGGTCCACGAAAAATTATGTTACCAAATTGTATGTTAAAAATATCAACAAACTAATAATGGAATAAACAGACTTTTTTATTGAAGTGAAAACTTCTTTAGGCTTGTTAAGCAGTATTTTTGGCAGGAGATAAATTTATAATTTCACATCATAACATGCTAATAAGCGTGACTCGTATTGCGCTTGCGCGGCTTGCGTTAGATTAGCGACGCGTAGTATAGGGGACTATATACGTTATCATACGTTTGATTAACAATAGACTTTATAAAAATGTATATAGTTATTGCTTCGAGTACCAATAGATTTGAAAACCACACTAATGTTAATAATTTCAATTAAAAAAATCAAAAATTTAAATATAGTCATTCACACTATAATGAATTTAAAAATCCAAAAGTGAACACAGTTATTACATTGTTTTGAGTTTTCACTTCTGTCGGCAGTCCTTATGACTGCCTCGACTTTTTTTTAAAATTTATTTATATAACGAATGTCACAGATTAAAGATTTATACAAAAATGTTTGAGACAGGTTAAATAAGAAATTATGGAGAAATGTGAATTTATAGAAACAACTTTCGCTATTGAGTTTAATATACAGTTACAAAATGTGATCACCTATATGGGGTCGTTCAAGTATTGCGTAAGCAGAATTTATGTAATTTCTGACCACCCCCTCCCCCTGGTCAGCAAAAGTAAGCAATGCCCTTATCTTCCCCCCATGCTTACGTAAACATTTATCTAAATATGTTCCGGTTTAATAAAGAAATATTGCTGATGTAATCACTACCCGGACCCCAATCCTTATGTCATCAAAAATAAGCAAATCAGGGACCCCGCCCCCCATCAGTGCTTACGTAATACTTAAACGGCCCTATTATGTGTTCCAATATTAAATATAAACAGAGCAATAAAATTTACGTTCCAGTCATCCGGCATTTATAAATTAATATTTAATGCATATTGTTTATTTTAATTTGATGTATTTGTCCGTTCATAATTAAACCAATTAACACGTTTTCCAATCATCGTGGCAAGTTCGAATGTAAGAACGAATGAATGGATTAAAATAAAGTTGAAAGTGGGATTTGAAACTGCTGCGAAGAGAAGTGCTTTAAGCGCTCGCCTTAGTAGTCCGGTGAAGCTGTTAACGCCTTGCTAGGTCAATAGCGTAGTCAGTTCGAGAAAAAAAAGGAGAGTGGGGAGGAAATATATCTGATGTGTAATAATCAATATTAATGTTCATTAATCATTACATGTGATGATACGCGGCTTCATAGACGTTTATTCTCAATACTTTATATTATTAGCAAGAGGATTAGGGGCCATTCAAGTATTACATAAGCACTGATGGGGGGTGGTGGGGTCCTTAATTTGTTTATTTTTGATGACATAGGGGATAGGGGGGTCAGGATGGTGATTACGTCAGCAATATTTGTTTATTTAATCAGAGCAGATTTCAAAATACTTATATAAATATTTACGTAAGGAAGAGAGGGGAGGTAAGAGCTTTGCTTACTTTTGCTGACCAGGGGGGACAGGGCGTTGAAAAATCAGGCCCCTTAGATAAGCTTAAATAAAATTTGTATAAAGTTTGACTATCAAAGAGTGCCGAACGTGCGACAGTAATCGCTGTAACATACAGTTCGGAGCTTCTGTATTATGCTTGGGCTTGTCAGTCACCCAATCTGTCCCAAGCCCGCGACACCCCGCGCAAGCACCATACCGCTCGTGCCATCGTTTAACGTACTTTCGCAACATTCATTTGTATGAGAATTGCTCCGTCTCTAAAAATCGTAAGGCCAGGTTTAACTTTTCTAAATAAATAAGTTATAAACAGTAAAATGACTTTTAAAATTTCGCTGGTAGTTTGAGAGATTAGCGAATAGCTTATAGTCGTAGAGTGAACAGAAAAACATTCATTCGAGTATTATATATAGTACTAGCGGGCCCGGCAGACGTTGTCCCGCCCTGATTATGAAAAAATCCTTGACAAATTATATACTAAAACATTCCTCATCAATCGCTCTATCCACCGGTGAAAACCGCATGAAAATCCGTTCGGTAGTTTTTGAGTTTATCGCGAACAGACAGACAGACAGACGCGGTAGGGGACTTTGTTTTATACTATGTAATGATTAGTATAGATAACTTGTTAATTACGTGGATAAAGCATCTGAATTTATAAATATTATTAGAGATATAATTAAAATAAAATGCTATGGTATTTGTATAAAAGCTTTTTAATTGTTACTAGCTGGTTTTGCATATGTTTCTTTTGTTGTATTTATTACTGAATAATATTCGCGATTTTGTCTGCGTTATTTATTGCTTATCTATGTTCAGAGAAAAGAAAGAAATTGACAGCAAAATATATTTTTAATATGACCTATAAAAATTCTTAAAAGTGTTTTTAATATTACTATCAATTTTCGGCAAATTGTCTTTTCGGTGAGGTCATACCACAGGAAAGCATAAGGGAAAATCATTTGTTTTTAAAAGTTTTTGTAAATAGTAGATCTAGATTAAAAACGAGTCGAATCATGAATAATGAAGTAATAATTTTTATAAAGTAAGCGTAATATTATTTAGTATTCCAAATCGTATTCCCCTTCAATATATCCTTATTTGCAATCACAGTGCTGTAATAAATGTTCAGGAAAATTTTCCGACACCTCGCAGGTACATTCGTTTCCCGAGAATACGCTTTCAATTTTTCACGTTCTCGCTTCGACTGAATGCTTTTACCTCACCTTGTGACTGGTAAAGTAATATCTGTAACTCAATCCAGATCTTTTACGGGCACGTTCCACGTTTGCTTTATAAATTCATTCAATAAGCTCGTACATGTCTTATTGCAGGAATTGGTTATACATTTATCCTCTCATACGTATTCGATTGTATATTAAATTATAGCATTCTAAGTATATGAATAATTGGGTTGGCCTCATTTAGGGTATGCTCGAATTTTTGAATCCTTATACCATTCTGAATATAGAAAAATCATGGACCATAGAATTGAGTAGAACTTTGATTTTGACCTTGAATAACTTTTGATCTAGTCAAGTTAGCCAAAACACACAAGAGAGCTTTTTTGTAGAGCGTTAAATTTGTTATAAGAATATTCATGTGTAGACATAATCCGATCCAATACAAATTAATAACAGTTACAAATGTAATTTATGTTACAAATGTAATGTCGTGGGGGCCGGGTTAACTTTAAGATTAAGGGATGCGATTTGGCACGACTTTCCGATATATTTGGAACTTATTTAGGACTATTCGAAAAATTCGGACATACCATAAATAACGACCACACTAATGTATATAGTTTAGTAAGAATTTTCTTTTAAACAGTGCTGGTTTTGATTGTAATGCATCGGAACATCTTGTGTAGACATAGACGCCATGGTAAAAGCAACAATGCATGCGGAATTTAGACACTATATTAGGATTTTAACTAATTATTAGATATACACGATCCAGTCTAGTTTCTCTATTATAAAAGCTTTTAAATATTAATCTAGGTATATATCTATGTATAATCTAGGTATAATCTAGGTAATAGAAGGAATTACATATACGTATGAAATTGATAATTATTAAGACCGTGATAGTAAGCAGCAGATTTTTTTCATGGTCGTTTGTCAACAATCGCTTAAAAAAATTATTTCGTCTTATATCTTGTTTCAAATAATACTTGATGTAACGAAACGTGTATTAAAACCTGAGCGGAGGATGCAACTATGATTAAAAATGGAATCATATAAATTAGTTGACAAGTTTACGAGTTATAATAATACTAACATACAGACAGAGAGACGTTGCATTCTATAATATTTAAGAATAAAATACTCATTCGACAATAACGCGTTTTACTTGGACCACTCTAAGTGATTGTACGCCTTTAGACAGTCGACAGACTGACTGAGAAAGTGAACTAATGTATTCTATAAGCATCGGGCTTCTTGCAGTTGGTTTCTTGCGGTCGACACATTCGGCTGGATTCATTCTGCATTGCGAGTAATCTAATCAGAACCCGATATAATTGCGAATGCTTATTTGTGTGTTTTATGTTAAAGTTACAGCGAATTTTTCTTTTATTTCTTTATTTATTTTAGGGTCGTCAACATGACAATACACTAGTAAATGTATTAAAAGTAGGACTCTTGTGATACATTATAAATGTAGTCATCTTTAGATACAACCACGGCACGCTCCAACAATAAATTAAATATTAAACTATTTACATACTTAAAGATTTATCATAGTAATACGAAAATAAGGAGATTGAAACAGAAATAGAAAAAAAATCTAAAATTGATACTCTAAAACCATATTTTAGTTCATTTACGATCCGTTTGTGGGATTTATAGGAACATAGACGAAATGGATTACCATTTTAATTTGGTAGTTTATTAAGTTTCTTTTTTGTTAATTATGAAATTATTTGTACAAAATATATAATAGTCACATTAAGTAGTTTAGAGTTATGATGACTGATTTGATTTCAGATATATTTGATAGTAGATTGTACAAAGTGAATGATATTTTAAAAAATTAATTCAAACCTAAATTTTCTTTTATTTAGAAAAGAATCGCTGGTTAAATAAATATTGAAACCTAACTTATTATATATTTCGAAAGAATTATAATTTGCTTACTCTTATACCGGTTCTGAGAAAATATAATATTAAATTTTATTCGAGTTAAACGGTCCTAACTTGATATCAACATTCCCACAACAATAATTCATTACTTTGTAAGATTGTTAACTTATCAAATAACATAAGAACTCTCTGAGGGCATTCAACTTTCGCTACGTCTTATAAAATCATATAGTATGTATATAAAAAATCAATAAGCATTATTGTACTGGTTATTAATGAGGAATTATTATCAGATTTAAATATATTAAATCATCAAATCAAATCAAATCAAAAATCAAATCAATCATCGATCAAATATATTATACTTGAATTTGATTTACGAAAAATCTATAAGGGAAGTTTTGTGTCGAATATATTCCTGTCATTGCTATGTACAATTAGAGTTAATTAAATATTGAAGTCATTGTTTAAATGAAGAAAGATGACACCGATCCAAATTAACGGATACCAGTTCGATGATTGACTTTACTTTCATTTTAAAATTCATTTCATCCAGATATTTCAATACTGCAGAATCGAATTTTGAGGTAAATAAATTTCGCACGCCGCTCGGATTTTTTTAAAATACCTATGGGATTGAACTCAGGAAATTGATGGATTCATATTCGTCGAATATTTATTTGAAACTGGTTCCTGTTATTCGTTATTAATACGGTAACGTTTCATCGATTTTTTTTATGTATTCATCGAAAATAAACGAAATCAACTTAATCCAAATGATATAAAATATAGAAGATAAAATTTCTATAAAAGTAAAAGCGTCGCTTAAACTGTTCTTTGAATTATTTATTTGGTACAAGCAAGTAAATCTTTATATATATAATTCGTCTGTCCGTGTGTATGTGACTGAATTCCTGTTACAGATTTTGATAAAAAAAATTGTGTGTAGTCAAGTGGATTCAAGAATGGTTTAGATTCATAATTGGATCCGATAGGTGACGCTGCGGTTGACTTTTTGGATTATTTTTATTATCAAGATAGGACAACGTCCACCGGGCTCGTTAGTAATACACATCACAAGATAAAACAGTGTCGTAATTTTTTCGTTTATTACTTATTGACGAGCTCAATGTTACCAATTATGGAAATATTTTTTTTCCAATCACCGACGAATCGAAAGGTTTTTTTAAATCTCTATTCATCGCACTTCAGGTTTCTTACATCTACAAACTTTAATATTTGTACAACACTCAATACAATTTTTACCATTAAGAAGAAAAAAACACAGTTTATGGCAAACAAAAAAAAACTTCAGTAATCTTGAAACTTTAAAATATAATGAATTGTGGTCGAATTTAAACCACAACTTACATAGTAAATGATTAGCCTAATATAAATCTAAAAATATCAAGATCGATTAAGTCTAAAGAGATAGGTTTATCAGTTAATAAAAAAGTAAATATTATAATCTGACAGCAAACAGCTAAATAAGCAAAAATAAAATATTAATTTGGTGAACAAAATACTAAAATCTACGTAAGATAACGCCACATGTTTCATGTCGTATTACATAAAATAAAATGTAGTCTGAATTTTAAATTTTAAAATGGTAAATTTCCTTTGTAGAGTAAAATATTTATTTGAAAATCCTGTCGAAGTATTCGTATCTAGTGTACTTATATAGTATAACCATATTGTTTATAATAACATTTGTCACTAAAAATTATCACCGATAATAATAATTCTTCATTCTTTTAGCTAATGTTTGGATCATAAGGGCAATTATGACTCTATTAAAAAGTACTTTGGTTTTAAATCGTTCGTTGCATATGTTGCTAATGTACTTCATATTAACTGTATTTTTTTATTATAGCTTTATAAATGTGAACTTACAATAAAAAGATTATGATTTTTTAATCAATCGCCGTCAAGTTTTTATAGTAAAAACGTTATAGAAAAGAATTATTTATGAAATTGAGACGATCTAATGGTATTAATAATTAATTTTTAATATAATAAGTGTGATCAGAACTTTGACTGATGTAGAGTTAAGTGCATACTAATATAGTGTTATTATAAAACTTTGCAGTTTACTGTTTTATAAAGTTAAACCTCGGTGGCATAAGACGAGCGTCAGAGAGTAAGGCAGCGTTTCGAATGCGCCGGCCGTGGACCTCGCCGAAAAGAAAGGATTGTATAGTTGTGACGATAGTTGCACGTTGCCGAGTGAAATGCTCGTAGGGATGGAGTGTACGGACGAGATGAGCACTTTACTATTTAAGAGCGGGTCCGCATGGCGAATGTCATCAGTTACCACCAGCTCCCAGCCACAGGAACATCTCCTGATTTGGATTTGTTCTGATCAGTTACTACTTTATTATCTTCGAGTAGCGTCGTCAGCATTGGAACGGTCTCACTCAAGCACAATATGCGCGCATTTGTGGTAAGCGAGCTTGCGGGACTTCAAATTAATTTTGATATATATTACTATTTGGCACATGCGATTTTTTGTTACCGTTTTTTTTTTTTGCCTAACGTGTCCCTTTTTAGACAAGTGTTTTTGTGTTTCGACGAGACGACACCGCGGAACTTGAAGTGAAGTGTTGTGATAACGGGAACTCGCACAGTGCCAAATCGTGAAATATACTAACATAGTGACATCTAAGTGACGAATCGTGATTACAATATTTGTACGAATGAACATTTTTATTGGGTTGAAAATACAACCAGCATCTTGTAATTAATATAGCTATGATAGTTATAATGTAGGTGATTCAAAATTATACTGATTTAATTTAAAACTTGCTTATAAATTTAATATTCAAAATTACATACATAAAAATGAAAATTAATCGAAATTAATAGACGAGTATCAGAATTAAACAGCTACTCGCTTCGTTGTAAATATCGTTCGGGAACTTTTATTTATCGATATAAATTGAGTATGTAAATTATGTTTTTACCGACAAAATCATACATTTTAGAAGGATCTTAATTTTATTGGGTCTATTACAACATATCTTGCATAATATGGATTATTCTCAGTATCCATATATACTGTAACACGGTCCGGTTCTTCTTACATCACATCCGATTGTGTAGATACAGCCTTATTACATTTCGGTCCACTTTCATATGTGGTACGTTTATTGCAAAACCTTCTTGGACTATTAAAATTTTACGAATTTATTCATTGCTCGGCGAATTTATATTGCTTTGCCCTTTCATACAGACTTGGGGAATATACTTTGGGTTAATCTCGTATTCTCATAACACCGTGCCGGATTTCGATCTTGTTGAGATACGTTTGGTTAATATCTTAAGTTACATAAGTTAATAATATAAATCGTAGATTATGTTAATATTTCGTTTTTGTCATATACTCTCTTTTTGTTAAATGAATTCGGTTTTAATCGATCATTTTATAAGGAACTTTTGTTCCACCGTATGGTTCATATAATTATCGATTGGACATTCGTAATGGTTTGAAATCAAAACAAGTATTTTGTACACTTTAATTTTGGGCATCGATATTACTTACATACACGATTCTATCTCGTAATATATTGATGTAACAACTACACGTTCAATATTTGTAACTATGAAGGTCCTACATTCTGAACTCATACCGCGTAGGGTACAGTTTGAATTATCCATGATTTATTTGCCTACAATCCGCAAAAGCAAATAATATTGTTGTTTTCTTTACAGGTACTCGCCTGCGTGGCGCTGGTCTATGGCCGTCCTGAACCGCCAGTAGGCTACAGCTACTCTGCCCCGAGCACTAAATACTCAACTTCTGGAAGCTTCGGAGGCTCATCTATTAGCGGTGGACATAGAACTGTCTCCATCGGTGGTGGCCATTCCGGTGGCTTAATTGGTGGACTATCCGGTGGCAGCCTGTCCCTCGGTGGCGGTTACTCCTCAGGTGGCCTTTCTCTTGGTGGAGGCGGCATCGGCGGTGGAATCGGTTTCGGCGGAGACTCTGGATTTGGTGGCGGATATGCTGGAGGATACTCTGGCGCTCCTCTAGTCCAGAAACATATCTACGTCCACGTACCTCCTCCAGAACCTGTCGAACAAAGAATTCCTCGCATCCCTGAGGTGGCTCCTCCCCAGAAACATTACAAGATCATCTTCATCAAGGCACCTACTCCTCCCACCCCTCTGGCTCCCATAATTCCCATCCAACCTCAAAACGAAGAGAAGACCCTCGTATACGTATTGGTCAAGAAACCCGAAGAGCAACCCGACATCATCATCCCCACTCCAGCACCAACTCAACCCTCCAAACCCGAAGTTTACTTCATCAAGTACCAGACCCAGAAGGAAGGTGGTATTGGAGGCGGTATCGGAGGTGGTATCGGTGGTGGCATCGGAGGCGGTCTCGGAAGCGGCATCGGCGGCGGTATCGGTGGCGGCATCGGTGGTGGTGATATTGGCGGTGGCTCTATCGGCGGTGGATCCATCGGCGGTGGTGACTTAGGAGCTGTTGCTCTCAGTGGAGGTTCAGGTATCGGCGCTGGTGGACATGGTGGAGCTGAAATCGCCGGTGACTTTGGCGTCAGTGGCGGAGATGAGGGTGCCGCGGAAGGTGGTCACGGAGGTGCCACTAGTACTCAATATGGCCCACCTGGACACGTAGCTGGACCTCTTCACTAAGAAAATTCGAGAAATGGGTGGCAGGATGATTACTGTGTTATTTATTGCTGAGATTATGTCAGTCGCAAGCGATCCTGTTTGTCTCTATGAACTGACAGTTTAAAATCTTCCCGAATCCTGCCACAGTTAGTTTGAATGTCGCGGCAAACGTCCTGTACATAGTCGACCCCGTCTGCCGCTGTCATATCGCCACATGATCATCGTCATACTTCATCGTCGCCACGCATTTCTACTTGTTATTAGTGCACAATGTTACTGTTGTTCGAAAAGGCGTAAAATATTACTCGCGACTGTTACGTTATTATAAAGTAGCTTTTTTTTTAATTTTTATAATAAAACCAAATGTGATGCTTAACAATGTTTTTGTTACACTTCACCCTGCGTTTAACGGGGAGCCAGATTGCGTCATATCCGAAAGTAGTTGTGAAAGGTAGAAGCCCGTGGTGGGTGAGGGCGTTGCGTCCGACTCAAAGCGGGTCCTTTCTCGCGTTCGTGTTACGATTAGTTTCAACATAAAATTGAAATTGTGAACAATCACAGACGCGGTTGCACAACACCAAGGACTGGTTCTGTGGGAGCGAGCGGCGGTCGGTGATGGCAGCGCTCGTCACGTGTGCTCCACTCTAAGCCGCGCTCTTATTAATGCACGCCTTAATTGACCACACGGACAGCCGCTTCCGTATAATCTAGTAGATTATTATCTTGCTTACGTAAGAACCTTTTCGATTTACCAATAGCATGTGATTATTTGTTACGCATTAATAATGCGTTTAGCATTTGCTATTGCCTAATATTTTTCAATTTAGTTTTCTTATTTATTTAGTGAGTCTTTATATTATAATCGTAACGAACCGTAGCGAGGCTTTAAGCTGAGGATTTGACTATTTTATCATACTTTGTAGGTTTTTAGTACTTAACCATAATAACCATAAACCTGGAGAAGACTGGCTCTCAAGTGCACTAGTAGGAAGACATCTTGGTGACAGATTTGCAACTTGACCGTTGTATCTAGTTAGGAAACATTAGAAGAAGCCGTATTACAGTGTTATGGTTTCATTAAGGTGTTTCCTACGTCAGTCGTTTCAAAATTTAGGATTTGAATTCCGTATAGAACGGTAGATAGATAATTCAATATTATAAACGTGAATGTTATATATGTGTCAAATTTTTATATTCTGTTTTTCATCGGAATATTATTTAAAATTTTCATAAATGTATACATCAAACTAAGACGGTATACTAGGGTTAGCGATTGTGCTCTCGGTGCAAATATAAAATGAAATTTGAAGTTACGCTAATGAAAAATATATATTGCAAGTACAGCGTGATAGTAAGATATATTATAGCTCAAGCTACCATTCACAAGTTCAAAATTATATACCAAATACTGATCAGTTGTGATAGTTTTTTTTATAAAAATCAATCGCCTTTGTAGATTTAATGTGTCACAGTTTGCTTATCAAAATAACTCTTTAGGAATAAAAATTAGTATACAGAACCTTGATATTATGGTCTCAAAAAGAATTAAGTATAATGATCTTTAAAAACGAAGTAATGGAGCCAAATTCTAAACTTGTCACAACGAAATTCCTTATCGGCACAGTTTTCGCAACTGTCTGCTGACCTTGGCTCTTATTTGTTTGGGTTTTTTAGACCATACTCATAATACCAAATAAAGACATGTGCAACGCTTTCTGATGAATAAGCCTGTAAAATTTGTTACAGCTAAAATTTTAGCAACTGCCTCACGATCTTCGTCCTTGCCGTGTTGAGTCATGTGCGCTTTATTTTTTTTTAATAACAGCAGCTAACTTTTAATTTATATATGCTACTATCACTATTCAATTCGTATATATACTATGTCACTTAATTTAAATTGAATGAATAAAGAACTTCGACAATTTTTATATTCGCTGTAGAGTAAAGGTAGCGAACTGTCTTCCGTGAAGCGTGTTTTCTTCCCTCATCAATATAGAACTCTTCAAACAAGGTGTAAATGAATATTTATGTAAGCCATCATGACGACTGTAACTGCTGATTGAATTTATGATCAGAAATCGAAAACAACAATACGGTTCTGTATTTGATGGTAAATTCAATACACTCTAAAACACCGACGATCAACGATAAATCGGTAATTCATTGCTGGTCATAGACATCATGCCGACCTGCATACCTCACACCTTTTGTTCATACACTGGGTTACCGCTAAACGATACGACCTCAGGGACTCACTGTGGTGGGTTTATCATTATTTACATGTTGATTGTAACTCAGCCGTGTACATATCTTAACATCGTAATTCTGGTTACTGGATATATATCTGGTAATCCTTGAACACGACAAGCTTGAAACTACCATTGCGATGAATATTATTAAGTATGACGCAATTATCGTGTCCCAACCCCGGACTGTTGGTCTAAAACTTTCTACTAGGTACCGTGCAGTCGTTTTGATAATATAATATTTAAAAAATATGGTTGATTTTTGATTATCTCCATAAAACTTCGAAATCTCAGCATTTAAATATCTCTGTATTAACATAGATATGTATTTGATAAAAAACGTTTAATCTAAAAATAAAATTAGAAAGTCGGTTTGAATTTTACAAATTTTATTCATTTATTCTACGAACAACAGTTGTACACTGATTTGGTTATTCATTTTAATAACTAATTTATGAAATTAATTGATTATATTTATATATTCATTATCTCTTGTATGCAACTATTATAAGAAGAAAAGAAGGGGTTTTTTGTTTGTAATCGATAAAGTAAATAAAATCATTGAATCGATTTTAAAATTGACCTAAAGAAAGGTACATTATTAAACGATCCAGAATGAGTATGTAAGAGGAAGTTTGAAAATAGCACCAATGACAGAGAAGTCGAGGAGTAACATGTTAGTTAGTATTTGTGAGAATAGATGAATGTCATGTAACTAAGTTTCGATTATGAAGGTGGACGGATATAGGAGGCAAGGGAGCCTTAAAAAGGAATTAACGGATAGTGTGAAAATGATATGTGTATTGACACTGAGATGATTCTGCCAGAGGAGAGTGGAAAAGGAAAACATGTTGTACCGACCCTACTCACGTGGGATACGGGTAAGAAGAAGAAGTAAATTTGAATATGGTGAATATTTTAAGCTTATATGTACATTTTGGTACATCGGGAACAATACTTTTCTTCTGGATGAAGGGTACCCTATGTCCTGACTATACTCCAGACAAAGTGTTTAACAAATTTCGCGATGATCGATTGAGTTGTTATAAGGAACGTAACATACGATCAAAATCACATTCGCATTTAATATTACGAGCGCTTGTTCAGTATTCGAACTTTTACTATAGAGAAAAATACGCTTTTCTAAATGCTGATAACACTAAAGCTCGTTAATAGCTATAAAACAAAAAAGAAAATCAGCTGAGAAACAGAGAAGGGAGACGTTCTTACCCATTTCCGCTCTGCCTATTTATTCATAGATATTTAGGGTATTTAAAAAACGATTTTTCTCAAAACGTTCGCTTCTATCTGTTTTTGTATCGTAAAAACGAATACTGATTTCCCTGGCTGGTTTACGGAAGCAACACTGATGCGAAAAGTTATCCTAACGTACAATGTAGGTGAAACAGTGTTGGCGGGTTAAATGTTGGCGGAGTCCTGTGAGAGTTGCAGAGAGGTGTTAAACTCTGTTAAAACACGGAACAGTCGTTCGCTTCGCAGTCGTTATGCCGAGCTGTACTCAACTGTGTTAAATTACACGTCTGATATAAGATGTACTTAAAATCTCACGACGATACACTTTGTTTTTATTATCGTTGTTGGAAATTTATTTCACAACAATGTAAATATAATATCCATATGTAATATGAGTAAATGTAATGTAAATATGAGTATCACTACATATTATAAAACAAAGTCCTCTACCACGTCTGGCTGTCTGTCTGTTCGCGATAAACTCAAAAACTATTGAAAGGATTTTCATTCAGTTTTTACCAGCAGATAAAGTGATTTATAAAGAGGGTTTAGGTATATAATTTGTTAAGGTTTTTTTTTTATTATCAGGACGGGACCACGTTCGACGGGTCCACTAGTTACTAATTTTCTATATCTTCTATACATATAATAAGAATGTAAATCTAACGTGTCTGTAATTTTTCGAATTTCGTGAAAAAGTTGTTGCAGCTGTCTAGGAATAAGTAATATATATCTGTCTGTCTGTCTGTTTGTATGACCACGCATCACTACTAAAGCACTGGGTTCATAATAAAAAGGAAATCATAAAGCATATCCTCGAGAGTAACTTAGTTTCTATTTCATTAAAATCGGTCCCCTCTATCAAAAGTTATTGTAATTTTAATGACGGCTCGAGTTCATTACGAGAGAAGCGTAGTAATAATCTATATACTAATGTAAAGCTGGAGGATATCTTTAGTTGAACGCATTAATCTCAGGAACTACTGGTTTGATTTGAAAAATTGTTTCAGAATTTGATAGCTCATTTATCGAAGAAGGCTATAGGCTATATATCATCTCGCTAAGACCAATAGGAGCACGAATGAAGATTGTTTCAAAATCGGAGTTTTTTCGTTTTGAGAGCTTTCGCTGCGTGTTAGTGTTAGCCCAAAGTTAGGACGAAGTCGCGGAAACAGCTAGTATATGAAATAAAATTCTAACTATGTCCAGCTATAATATATTTAAAATGGATTGGCATGAAACTTGTCACTAGATGACGCTGCAGTGCATTATAATTAATAGATCGGATGTATACACAATATTCATTTTGATATATCTCACCTACATAATATAATAAATAGCCCTTACAAATTTGTTTTGTGCAAATGATTAGAAACGCGTCCGGAGTGGCGCGCATAACTAGCATGTATTTTTGTTACCTCTGTGTTATCCACTAATTATAACTAATTATATAAACGTACCACTGCGCTATAATTTAGGTGTCACTATCTTTTGTTATAGTTCTAGTTAACCTCAGATAAATTAGTCATACTTTTCACGTATAATCTATACATGAAGAAGACATTTCGTAACTCTTTTTGAGCATATTACGCGCGCAGAGTCAATGTTCATACGGAAAAGGAGCGCAGAGAGATCAAATTTGCTAATAATGTATATTACAAATACTTATCCCGCCTAAGTAGAATCGGCACAACATGTTTTCCTTCCCCACAATCCCCTGTCAGTTGTCATCTCAGTATTCACACCTTTTACACATATATTTTTTCACAAATCCATCACACTTTTCGGTCTTCCTCTACGGCTATATCCATCCACCTTCATAATCAACTTTTTTCTAAGTACATGACTTTCATCTCTCCTCATGATATGCCCTTACAATGCTATGACATATCAGCTTCTCGGCACGTTAAAATAAGTAAACAATAAAAGAATCGTTTAATATAAAATTTATTTTCACGATTTTTCATATGTTTATACAGTATCAATATACTTGTAGATTTTTTATTACCTGTACGCTTGAAATGGTTCACATCTATTTGATACGTAAAATTGGTTTCGAGCTACCTCTCGTGCGTTTAAACGTTATAGTTTTGGTGTTATTTTATAGCTCGATAAAAGTCTCTATTGTGCTCAGTTAAAAGCCGAAGTTGCCGTAAAAATCCTGTTATTTTTTACGCGCTGCGACTACAAATTCACGAGTAATTCTTAACGCCCGTACAGCAACGACCGCCGGTACTTTGTTCGACTACAGAAAAAAATAGCGCATTTATTTTACACAAACTTTTATACATCGAGGAAGTGTCTACACACATTGTTGGGCTATTAAAATAAATATATATAGAAATACAGTTCGAGAGACTTCTTTTTATTATGAAGTCAGTTTGGCCGGTAGCATTAAACAGAAGCACATCGACTTCTACACTGTGTTTCGCTATGAAAATTGGCTCGTCTAAATATTTTGCTATAACTTATGTATTGGTTACAACAAATGTTATTGTAATAAACAATAACTTATCTACTGGTGTAAACTTTATGGAAATCCAGTAGTTTTTGAGTTTATCGCGAACAGACAGACGTGGTAGAGGACTATAATAATATGTAGTGATAATAATATACAATTGTTATGCTTATATATATATCCTTCGAGAAGAAAGTTTCTTTTGAAATCCGTATCAAAATCTTATATGTAGTTTAGAAGAATTAAGGGAACATACAGACAGTCACGAAAAGCAAGAAATTGCGCCCCTTATGTACCCATAACTTATTATTTTTTATAAAATTAACGCTTTTCGTCCCTTATATATCTTAATAATATCGAAAGCGTTTGATTTTCAAATATCAACGACATTACTTATCATCACTTTTAATTGAAAGCTTAGTTGCTATATTGTATGTCTTCGATTTTAAATACAATTACCAATGTATACAAACTGGTGAGATGTATCTGCTTCTTAAATGATTTGAATTATCTATCTATATATTATATATATATAAGAGATTCCCACCTATATATTGACTCATCACGATATCTCTGGAACCATAAGGCGTAGCGACTTGAAATATGGTAGGAATATTCCTTTCGCCGAGTAGAGGTCAGCTAAGAACGGATTTTACGAAATTCCACCCACAAGGGGGGTTGCGGGGGGTAATCAGGGCGGGACAACGTCAGCCGGGCCCGCTAGTTTTATAATAAAAGTATACACAATTGTGGTGAAAGTCAGACATCTTTGTTTATGTAGCTGTGATATAGTAACCATATTTGATGTCATCTCGCAACGAGGGTATAAAATATCATTACGCCACCACTAGGCATGAAAAGTATGAATATAGTCGTTTATTTATGAAATATCTCTTTCTTGAGACTTACTGTTTGTGTAAAAAAGAGTCTTTATCTTTTGTATCTCGCGAGTAACTTCTTGGAATTTATGAATTATTAAAATATCGATTGTTGTTTTTCTTTTAGATTTATGTTTTAAATACTTCGTAATTTTAAACGTGTGATTTATAAGTGAAGAAAGTGGTTTCCTTACAGATAGTAACATAACTTTGTTTAAAGGAATTTAAAGGATTTTTTCGTGATCTATAGTTTTTAGCATTTGACCACGACCTCAAGTGGTGTTAAGTTACGGTGTGGGCTAGTACTATATATTATATTTGACTATACACTTTAAGTCGTTTGCCCGTTGGAAATCAATTTTCCAAAATTATTTCTCTGTGCTCATGTATTTTATATAATGGACTCTTGAGCAAAATTTGATGATCCGGATGGGTTAAACAGGGGTATGAGCTAGTGCTTTGAAAAATGTTTAACCTCTAGAATACTGTTATGGATTCCTGTTTGAACAAATGTTACTGTTAAGTGAACTGTTGTTTGATTCTCCAATAAAATGTATATTTCATCACCTATTCTTGATCATCTATAGTGTGTTTCGTCAACTAAAATTGAGAGCCAATGCACCGTATTGTCTTAGTATTACCTTCTCAGAGTACGTCGCCATTTAAGACCTGGCGAGATTACGGCCACATACTAAAATTAAAAAGGTTATTAAAATAATTCGAATTGTAGCGTGAATTTCTAACTTTTATTCAAATACCAATATCTCAAACTCACCGGTGGATGAGCTACCTATAAACAATATTTATGAGAGTTAGCTATGGGGTTCTGGTTACCTTATCTCGTTCCGGTCAGGAACGACATTCGATATTTGGCGGAGAGCCAAAAAGAAGTTACTTCGGCTATAGGGCTACCATGAATATCGACATCGATATGGACATTTATTTTATTTTATTATAATAATAAAAACAATTACAAAAATATGTATTGAAATACAGTTCGTTTGAGGTTCAACCATGACAAAACTACTGAATTCGATTCTTTGGACTAAATTTTTGTAAATGGTGCTACGCTACTTATGTTTTGGTTCGATTGGTCCTTTGCAATTTTTTTAAATTATTATATTAATATAATTAATTAATTATATTTAATTAAATTAATACAATTTCAAGAATAATCTACATGCTAAGAAAATACCGTTACGTTCCTTGTCAAGTCTCGGACGTAAAAATAAAGTGCACAGTAAAATCAATCCTAAGAGATCGTTTTTGTTTTTAACCGACTTCAAAATAAAGTAAATTTTCAAAAAAAAGTATTAACCGACTTCAATATCAATCAAAAACCCATAAGGCACTAAAAAGCGGAAAATAAATAGTTTATCAAATTAACCAAATTAAATAAAACATATGAATATGTGTGCTACCTAGAGATGTATTGGAAGTCGGTGCCAACCGAAATTTCAAATTTGTTCCAGGTAGAAATGTATTACAGAGACGCGAGAGTGGACTTAAACTTTGTACCTATGTAGATGATATGATTTTCGGTTCGCACCGACTTCCAATACATCTCCTCTGAATGCTGTTGTCGGAACTGGACCAAATACATAGTATAAAACAAAGTCCCCTACCGCGTCTGTCTGTCTGTTCGCGATAAACTCAAAAGCTACTGAACGGATTTTCATTCAGTTTTTACCAGCAGATAAAGTGATTCATGAGGAACGTTTTGGTATATAATTTGTCAACGATTTTTTTGTAATCAGGGCAGGACAACGTCTGCCGGGCCCGCCAGTACAATATATACTTACAATAGTATGTATACACTTCAATCAAAATATCGTTAGAAAATTGTTTTCTGAAATTGTATAATTATTTTAATTAATCTGATTAAAAGTTGAATGTATTCCAATTTCAAATTTGTTGATAGATGATTTAATATGTATGACTTTTGTGAATTACCGCTACTAGTAAAAATTTCTTTTCAATTCACCGCAGCACTGAAAGAACCTTTTTAATATGATTACAAATAAATTAGCAAAGAAGGCTTAAACTATATATTTATACTTTTATATTGATCAGCACTAATTCTCAATATGTTTCAATAACGCAATTTTACCCATTTCCGTAAACCAGCTGTACACAGACGAGGTATAAAGGCACTTCTTTTTCATAATACAATACAATTAACCGGTCTATACACTGGATACCATGAGACTAATTCAATATTAAAGTTTCCAGTTTGTCTATTGACATCCGGCCTGGCCTGATACGTTTAAAAGGGTGCCGGAAGCAAATAATATTCAGTGAGCGCTAGCAGAGTTCCCTAGCACACGGGGTATATTGCATTAATGCAGGAAGTAACTAATATTTAATATATTATACAATTAATTTTAAAGTTTGTATTAGCCGATATGAGGCTAACGTATGTCGTTTGCACATGTCATCGTCATTTTCTCAGACTAAAGGCATCCACTGTTGGACATACATCTCACCGAAATATCTCCACAACATCTGTGCGGATCTGTGCCACCTCTAACCAACGGCATTCCGCAAACTTTGTAATGTTATCCGTTCATACGGTAGGTGGGATATCCCACTCTGCGCTTTCTCGTACGTAGTCGTCGCTCTAGAACTTTTTGCCCTATCGGGAATCAGTCCTTTGAGCTATATGCTCTACCCATTGCCACTTCAGCTGTGCTATTCGTTGAGCTATGTCGGCACACTTTAGTTCTCCTACGGATCTCCTCATTTCTGATTGGATCATGTAGAATAAACCAAGCGTAGCAGTTTCCATTGCTCTCTGGGCTACCTTGAAGTTTCTTATGAGACCCATAGTGAGCGGCTACGTATCAGTGCCGTAAATTATTACTAGCAACACGCTTTGGTTGAAGAGTCGTTTACAAGCATTGAGACATTAAGGAGGAGAAAATAGTACGTAATTTTCTGAACGCTAAATGTGTACTTGTATATCTTTATGTGGTTTATTCAGCAGCAGTTTACAGAAATATCTAAATAAATTTTAGATAAAACCTTACATTTTAAACCACGGCCATCGTTACATTATGAAATAATACAATATTGTTAATATGCTACATGAGATAACTGTTATACCAATCGAAGTTGTTTAAACATAGTTATCCAGAGAAATGTATATAGATGGTCGCCCTAGTTAGGATTGATTTCGGCGCAGTGGCGGTTACCTCACCCATACGAAACAGTACTATCGCAAAGATTCCTCTAACAAAGCAATATATTTCAATACAAACATTACCCTATATGTGCGATCGTATGAATAACATTCGAATAACTAGGTTTATATAAAACTTGTATGTATAAATAATACTTTAATAACATTTACAAAATTATGTTTTCAATGATTAATAAATATTAAACTGATGAAGGATTATTATTATATTTGAATTGCACATAACCGGACATCCTGTATAGATAGCTAAAATGGCGGTGAGCAGAACCTATGTTAATAGATGAATAGAAATCGTTCAAATTGGTAAAGGAGTGGTATATATAGTGTTAAAGCAAAAAACAGAAGCAGGTCAAAGTTTTGGAAGTTGATCTTAAATGAGTTATTCGAAATTCGAATAACAATTAATTTAAATTACATTACTCGTCTATCGGTTTTATTACAAAAAAGTTAAATACTTGGTTTAAAAAGGTTTTGAATTATTTAACTTTTTTGGAACAACACCGTTCATGTTTTAATTAATACCAGCTCTATCCGCTGCATCACGCGCTGTTTATTTGCTGTAATTAATAGAAAAATGGATCTTGTGTATGACCAACGATTGAATAATACATAATTGATTGCGGTACCATCTAGTGACGAGTTATGAAATATCAAAAATAGATTCATCCCGAAAACACACTCAAGTAAACCAACTTCAACGGTGGTTGGTCAAATGTTTTTGGTATGTAAATCATATAGATTGTAAAGATAAATATAAGAGGTCAAAATTTTTTTTGGCCAAACAAAACCTACTGTGTATCCATTGGAGATAAATAAAGAATTGGTCTCGTCGATGGCAGGGAGAAAAAGTTGAGGCAGTCATAACGACTGATGACAGGAATGAAAACTAAAAATCAACGAGATAACTCTGTTCTCTTTGGAATTTTGAAATCAATTATAGTATGAATTATTCCAATTTCATAATTTGTAAATTGAGATTATTACTACTATTATTATTACTAATAATTATATACGTTTTTATTCAGTTTATTAATTAATCAAAAATATGATATGCTGCACAATCTCAATACAAAACATCCATATTAGATGTACACAAGCCTCTACACTACGCGTCGCTAGTCTGACGTAAGCCGCGCAAACGCAATACGGGCGGTTACGCTTACTAGCGTGTCATGAGGCGAAATTATAGATTTATCCCCGGCTAAAAAATACCACTCCATGTTTCTAAAGAAGTTTTTACTTCAAAAAACTTTTTATTAGTTTTTTTATTGGTGAAGCTCGTCTAGGGTTACGAAATGAAAAAAATCGATAAATAAACGGAGGAGATAAATATTAAAAACTCTGCCACATTTTCATATTTACAATGGTTTAAGGCACTTTAATCGAATTCGTTGTCTTATAATTGGGAGATGAAATTTCCAAAGTCGACAATCAAAATATATCTGATATATAGTGAGGAATACAAATAAAATTTCGATTTAATATCTCGTATATTAAGTAGCAAATCGGGTGGCAACTAGGCCAAGGGCGATTCGTTGAGGTATGGGCTTGGGCTGATGCCAGATAGGAAAAAAGTGCTCTGACATAATTGGATTGGATATTCTATAAGTAGAGGTTATTCCGTTATACCAATTGTGATGATATTACTCAAGTCCGAATATATACCGTATTATTTTCAAATAATGTGATGTAATTAATTAGATTAGTTTGAGATTTACATTGATTAGGCTGGATGATTAGTTTACTACTGGGCGAACTGATTGCAAAGGTTTATTGTACATGCGAAAATATATATTGTCGAAGTAAACAATATTATTACCAACATGTCTCCCAAACCGGTGCTAGTGTTTGAACTTTTATAAGTGGACTCTTAGAGCCCATATTGAATAAAGTATGCATGATTTTGAGTTTACTAGTTCTCCTAAAATCCCCAGTCTTACGTAACAGCTTTGATTTTAAAAACACTTAATTTTTTACGCACAATTCTCTTCGATGATAACCTGTTACGAAATGAAGTAGTTTCATGTATCGTCATTTATGTGCTGAACCAGGATGCAACCAACTTGCTGAGCGCTTGCGATTATCAAACACAATCCATTTTTCATCGCAGGTAACAATGCGGTTCAAAATTCCTTCATTTGTGTGTCCGTTGAGCAGTGCAAGGCACGTCTCGACGCGTACTTCGCGCTGGCGATCATTGAGTTCGTGGGGCACCCATTTGTCAAGCTTTTTTACCTTGCTAATTTGACGCTAATGGACCAATATTGTTTTGACGCTAACGTTGAAAGCTGTTGCTAATTCAGCCGTGGATTGTGTATCATCAGCTTCCACAATCGCCTTTAATTCATCATTGTCGACCAAAGTCTTCGGACGACCGCGAGGTTCATTTTTCAGGTCGAAATTCCCAGAACGGAAGCGAGCAAACCAATAACAGGTGGTGCGTTGGTTTGTAGTGTTAGCTCCGTAAACGTCGTTGATGTTGCGTGCCGCTTGTGCCGCGTTGCTGCCACGACGGTACTCATATTCCATAATTACTCGAATTTTTAACGTATCCATGATGACAAAAAAGATTGAAATGCGATGAAAATGTAACACCAATCAATAAACAAATGACTACTTTTGGAAAAAGAATTCCATGTTTTTAAAATAATATTAATTTGAAATTAGAATTCTTAGCCAAACAAAAAGTATTTTGATTTGAAATGGCCAGTACTGAAGAACGGCAATTTCATAGGTAAAGACCTAACATCATAGGGAACGCATTACGGTCGGGTTATTTGAGATCTATTTTATTTACTCAGCGTGCACGCAGTTTTTCTGATGGCCAAGAAATTTAAAATAATTGAAAATAAAGTATAATCGCGTGGGCCTATTACAAAAACCCGACGGGGCGCAGGTTGATTACGGCTGCGTTAACAGCTTCACCTGGCCAAATTATATAAGACGAGTGCTCGTTCCATGGTCGGACTTCTACTATCAAGAAAAAGAAACTTTTCCATTTTTTATTAATAACACTAAAGCTTGTCAATAGCCATTAAACAAAAAAAAAAAGAATTAAGAAAATCGGATGAGAAACAGAGGAGCAAGATGTTCTTAATTTGTCTCCCACTGTAGATTATACTGGGTGCTAGGTTAGACGCCATCAATATTTTGACAGGACAATCATTAGTCGTTTCTGGTTCTAAACAAATTTAAAAAATAGGTGCTTAATATTTCACCTAATTATCTCAAGAAAAGCAAAACTGATTTTCACTCAACATCAGATGATTTACGCAAAAAGTGCGGTGAATCACCGCGTTCTATGTGCGCCGCCCTTTTGCCGCGCAATCTGGTCCGCGTCCCACACCTCGGCCCGCATCCCACTTCCCATTGTTCAACCGTGTAGTATACCGACGATAAGCGGTTTCATGATGATTAATCTTGAAAAGCTCCCCTTCAATTCTGTTCATTGAACCTAGGTGTTATTTCTTAACGTTTAAAAGTATCGTATTCATACTTTTAAAAGTTTTAGAACAAATTTTGACTAAGGTTCTCTTTGTTGTTTATTAATATTTGTCTTGATATTATTATTTTATATGTTATATATGACCATGAACTACCAAAGGATTGAAATTTGCTAAGCTTTACACAGTCACCCTGTACATAGGTATAAGGAGTGTACTAATAACATTAATTTTAAGAACTTTGCCTACCCGTTTGAAAACTTTAATCTCCGTAACTAATAGACGAATTTTCATAAAGTTTTCATAAGTAACTTGGACGTGGCTTGCAGCAACATATAAGTTTTATATAGAATCACTTCAAAGGGAAAAAATACATCTCAATTTAAAGTTTTCGAAGTCAGCTCAAGTCGACGTTAGTAGAAAAGTAAAGAGACAGTATTTCATTAGGTGATTTCCAGACGCTGAGTGTTGCGGGAATGGGCCTTTGTGTCAGCTGCTTTTTCTATGGCTTTATCTACGTGGCTGTCTGCAGAGTTACTGAAGCAAATAAGTTCTGTATGAACTTTACAATTACAATACTTCAAAGGTTTTACATAAATAAGCGTACAAAATCGCTAATATATTGTACAAATATAAAATATTGCTGTGTCCGCGACTCCGTCCGCGTAGAACATAATGCAAAAAAACAGTGACCAATAAAATCATTTGAATACATTAAGTCCATTTACTTATCTACTTTTCTCTCGTACTTAAGTCGCGTCGTCATTAAAATTACAATAACTTTTGATAGAGGAAACCGATTTTAATGAAATCAAAAGTAAATGTTACTCGAGGCTATGTTTTATGATTATCTTGGTAGAGTTTAAAGTTTCAGTATATTCGCAGTGATGCGTGTTCAGACAAACATACAGACAGGCATTTCTAAGAATGATTGAAATGTATTTTATTAATTATTCCCAGACACCTGCAACAACCTTTTTCACAAAAATCTAAAAAGTAAAAACACGTTACACTTACATTCTTATTATATGTATAGATTAACTATATCGAACGTACCAAGGTGAAAAGGTACGTAAAGGACATACGAATATACCTAAATATCCCACCCCACTTTCAACATTTGTTTATTTGTGAGTTGAGCGGATAGTGTGTAACTTACCTCAGTAAGGCTTACCTCAACTTATCGTTGTGTTAATCAATTCTCTTTGAGACTTAACGCGTTGTACTTTATACATAACTTATTTCTAATTGTAACTTACAATCAAGGACGTTTCATTGTAATGCACTCTGACGAACCGATTGTCTCTGAATCAATGATAATACACTACTCAACAAAGTCAAGTAACAAGTCAACTGTTTAAAATTATTAATGCTGTTTAAAAATTATAGGTTAACTAGCGGACCGGGCGGACGTTGTCCTGCCTTGAAAACAAAAAAAATCCTAAAAGTCGACCGCAGCGCCACCTACCGGGTCCAATTGTGAATCTAAACCATTCTCGGATCCACTCGAACACGCACACAAAATTTCATCAAAATCGGTCCAGTCGTTTAGGAGGAGTTCAGTCACATACACACGCACACAAGAAATATATATATTAAGATAGAATTTATAGGTGTTGGTTGAAAATGGATTAAATAGTTGACCGAGATTTAAAAAAATATATCTTAAAACAAAAGTAACGGTTTTCAAAATAGGTGAAAAAACTTAACTGGTCACAGACTACGAAGTCTTGTCATTGTAAAATTTGTAAGCATTTTGTCAACTATAATTTTTTTTCTCTCGTAATAAACAATTTTTGATGCTCTCTCGTAATTATTTTTCCGTGATTGATATTTTACTTCTTTATTTAATATAGATATAGACGCCTAGCATGTTTAATATTTCGGAAGCTGGGTGCAGATAACAGGTAATTCCTTATACTATTAACACAAGAACCAGTATGAGCTAAATGTTAAGTTACAGATACAATACGTAGAAATAAGATATAATATGAAATAGAAATAAAATCCTGCAACAAAGCGACCACAGATTACAGCTCGACAAGTTGTTCTTAGACACGAGCACAAAGAGCTGTTTTAATCTGTTTTATGCTCACATCTGTAGGTTCCGCAAAATGAAGTAGGAAGTTTCCTGTTCTTCAATGAGGTTCAGATTTTGTCCTGGTTCAAAGAAAATGCGTGTTTGACGAGTTCCTGCTTATCAAAATTTTTATTAATTATTATGAAGTTCATCTTTATCAAAGCAGGATACATTGCTTTGGACGAATGGAGTGAATTACAATTTATGTGGGTGGAAGAACAGGTCTTCTTTCATCTTCGTCTTTCTCAAACGACACTCAAAATTTTGCAGTCACGCATAATAATAGATTAATAAGTTGGTGATGTACGTAGTCATCATAATATTAGATGGTCCTGGAGAATAACTTTCAATTGACCTTCCCCAAAATAGAGAAGAATTTTTTGCACACTTTTTCATATTATAGATCCATATTCCACAGGCGACGATTGATGACATTGTCTTAATGTATTATATCAACAATAGATTCATCGCTTATACTCTGAGATGTCCAATAGATTATTAAAAAGTTGCTATAATTTTTTTTTCATTAAATTTTCCCTTATCTGCTTGATTATTGATACGAAACATCTATAGCGGCGGGTGAGACTGACTGTTGGCGTGGCGATGCGTCACCATGGCATGTGTCGCCGCGCTGTTTGATTTTTAATTTTTGTATTTAATGACTATAACTATTCGATATACAGTCATTTTTTTTATCTATAAACATCTTAATATTTTATTTTTGATTATACCATTTTTAATTCCTGTCAGAATTATCCTTCTATGCATATTACCCGTACAACAAAATATCGATGTTACCTATTTGACAGACGTTTCACTATGGCTCACATTTCTTTTAATTAACTACTTTTTGATACTTTGTAGTTTTTAAATTTCCTTTTTTCTTACTAATAATATAGAATTTTATTAAATTCTAAACATGAAAGGTAAAAGAGTGTATAGTAAAGTGAATATTACTCTTGCTCCTTAGACTTCGTTGAGTAGTTTACTACGAGCCTCGTACCTAAGTGCAATTAGTTTGACAAGCTCCGAGCATCATAACAAGGTATAATACCAGTGTAAAACTTAATTTCGTTCAACAAGTACAAAGTTTGTTCGTGTGCAGCGTTCTATCAAGTTATACGCTAACAATATTCGAGGATTTAATGGAATATAAATAAATCAAAGTTTATTCGTAATTTAGTCTCATAGCATAAACTCTGTTTACGAGGAATTTAATGTTATCATTTATATTATTATTTATAATAGTGTTCGCTTGTGCTTGTGCAGAATGTGAATCCATATAGAAACAGATAAAGATAAAACGGTTACACCTTCCTTGTCTCTTTTTGTTTCCTTGTCGCGTTGAGCGGTACTTTTGAAATCACCATCAGCAATCATTATTGCATTCATAAAACAAAATTTATTAGGTGTATTGAATTTGTTACCTGTTTTAAATCAGGTTGCAATTATTAATTGCAAAAATTAAGAACTGTATTAAATTGATAAGGCAACAGTTTTGTAAATTTCAGTGCCTATAACAAAGAAAAATAATTATAATTTAAAGCGATGCCGTATTAACAAGAAAGTTAAATACGTATTGAATACTTGTTTTAAAAAAGTTTGAGTACAAAAGTGTATCATAACTTTGTTTACAGATGAGCATTATTTAAATTCTAAATATTCTCTAAACACTTGTATAAGTTGACAGTTCATGTTCAATTGTTGTGATTAATTGTATTTCTATTTGCCAGCCAAAGATGTTTCGTAATAAATTATGAATGTCGTGGGTATAATTAATTTGGAAGAATTAAATAAATTACACAATTTTAGAGATTCACAAATAAATCATAACTACTACTATATGACACCATTGACATTTGAATATGTATTCGACAATTTATAAACCTGACAGTACACTGTTATTTGATCTAACGCACTTTAACGTAATATATTAATCTTGTAAATTGCTTATTCAAATAATTACATCATTTTTGAAGTGAAACTTCTTTATCGGCGTTGGAAAAAATTTACCGTCACATTTTTCCGTTACGCGCCATCTTTTTTGTATTCATGTTTATGATAATAAAATCCTTTTGTTTAAACTTTATCTAATTTAACTTTATTTTTCTTTTAACTAAAATGTAACAATATGATGATCAATTTAACTTAAAATAAGTAAATTTTCTTGACGAAGATCTGAACAAAAATATTATTCATAAATTGAAATTGTATCGCAAAATATTTGTATTTAATGGAACGTTTTTGAATGATGAGATTGAATTGAACTAATGCAACTCACGAGTTGCTCGAACAAAAGAACTTAAACCACATGTTTAACTAGACATCGTTAAAACACGCTTTTGTAATAAAGTATTCTAAGTGTGGGTTCAATGACGTTTCAAATTTTAGACAGTGTTTAGTAAAACTCGTATTAAACTCGTCTTCATTTTCATTTTTGTAATAACACCGTTTATGTTTAAAAATAAAACACTCAAAGTATCAAGAAAGAAGACCTGTTTAAAATAAAGGTATTACAAGCGAGAAAATGATCTCTCAATTATATTAAAGTGTTCTTCGTAGTCCTCGGGTGATTGAACTGCGTTAGTTTTTCCGATAATTTTAGCTGTTATTTTTTATAGGCTCTGTTAGATAAATAAATCATGTTTTAAACCGTGTTTAAGAAGGGGTATGTTCTTAATTTGATTGTGTTTATTAATATTTTTTATCTCAGAACTTCGTCATTTATCAACTGATTTGAAAAATTCTTTATTTTACGTAGATATTTTCAAGGTCCCATTTTTGAATTTAATTAGTATTGTACTTAATTTTGAAAATACACCAAATTGAGATGATTGAAGATACTCAAAATGGAATAAGAAATATGTCTATAGTGATTCAGTTTTGGTAGGTTTATGACAAACACTACTACATAGGTAAGGACTTTTTGGAGCATTTTTAGAGTAGATCTTCATAGAAACGATTTTTTTTTTTGTTAAAAAAAGCTATTGAACCCATAAAATAATATATGCAATATATATATTATGGGGTAAATGTATACAGAAAATAAAGAAACGAAGAAATATAGTTACCATCATGACGAACGTGTTGATATATAATTTGTCAAGGATTTTTTTAATAATCAGGGCGGGACAACGTTTGCCGTGCCCGCTAGTGTATTATGATATATAATAATTATTCTTAGGGGTGTCTCATTCCGGGGTCATGTATATATCCAGTAACAAACGGGTGATAGAGATTTGACTGAATGGTTCGTGACAAATATATACATACATCGTTTAGTCTCAGTGACTCTTGTATAGTTTGGCGCGCATGACAGCCACGTTACGTTTATGGGTTCTAGAATTTTCGACAGTAGGGCCATTTTTTTATTACACTGTGATTACTATCATTAGGCACATCACCATCATTTTCTCGTGCTGCTGTAAAAAATATTTTTTTTAAATTGACATTTTTAAATTTGTAACGTCTTTTGAATGGTATGTCTAAATTATTCAAAAAATAATCTACGAGTATATATGTTAAAACAATCTTGAATACGAAAGCTTTATTTGGACAAATGTTAATACTAATGTATGCATAATATGGTCTGAGTTCGGTCGGCATTTCTATCAACTCTTAAAAAAAAGTAATTGTAGTTCTATAACTACAATAGTTGGACATAGAGTATTGTGAAGTTTTCAGGAGATATTAATGTGTTCTTTAATATTGTAACACATTTTTTTTTCTATCTTCTCCTCCTTCTATACATCTATCTATCTATATCTATACATATAATAACAATGTAAATTTAACATGTCTGTACTTTATCGATTTTCGTGAAAATAATTGTTGGAGGTGTCTAGGAATAAGTAATAGAATACATTTCAATCATTTTTAGAAATGTCTGTCTGTCTGTTTGTATGAACACGCATCACTACTAAAGTACTGGGTTGACAATAATACATTATATCATAAATCATGAAGCATATTTTCGAGAGTAACATAGTTTCTGTTTCATTAAAATCAGTACACTCTAACAAAAGTTATTATAATTTGAATGAAGGCTCGAGGTAAGTACGAGAGAAAAGTAGTAATCTATGAGTATACTAATTAATATCATAAGGCTTATTTGTTTATTTCTTTGGTTGAACACGCTAATACCAGGAACTACTGGTCCAATTTGAAAAATTATTTCAGTGTTAGATAGCTCATTTATCGAGAAAGGCTATTGGCTATATCATCACGCTAAGACTAATAGGAGTGGAGCACCATTGTAGAATGTTTCAAAATCGTTTTTTTTTCCTTTTGAAAGCTACCGCTGCGTGTTTGTTAGCTCAAAGTAACTAAAAGTCATTAGTAGTTTCCGCAGCGCTTGTCACGAAAGATATCTTGTGGCTAATTTTTTTACACCTCGAGTCACATCATTGAAGTTTTAGTAGAGATCTCAATCTTTTCTTATAATAAATATAACCTATGTTACTTGGGGATAATGTAGCACTCTAATGGTAAAAGAATTTTTGAAATCGGTCCAGTAGATTTTGAGTTTATTCGTTATAAACAGAAAAAAAAAATACAAATCTTACATTTTTATAATATTAGTGTAGATTGGTCTATTAATTTGTAATTCTTTCCCATTAGAACCTGCAAATTAATCAGTTTTTCTACATCTATACATATAAACAAAATTAAATTGTACACAATATGTCTGGGCTGATCTCAGGAAGCGCCGAATCGAATTCTGTGTGCTTTTAATGGAACTTGAAGGATTTTCTAAAGTTTTATGCAGACTTAAGATATTAATACGCTTTTCCATACAATTACAACAACAATTAATCCAAATAAGAATTGTAATACTTAAAAATCAAATCAAAGTCGCGGGACATCCTCTAGTAACAACTATATCTGTATTCTGAATTACCGTTTTCAAATCTTATAATAGAATACTATATTATATTTGTAGGCTTCTGTTAGAAAGCTTTTATTTCCAAGGTCTTCATTTAATAACCGCTATATGAGATCCACTCCGATGGAAGATTTTCTCGATCCATTTTATAAAGTAATATGGAACCTCGCTGTTATAGGTAATTGCTTAGTTCCTAAGGGCTGTAGCGTGAATTTTGACGGCATATAATCTTTGACAATATTTATACTATAAAATGCAAGAATAATATTTAAAATATAATTAGTATTTCCACAGGAAATGAGCGTGTTGAACAAATATACCCTCTTCAACGTCGCGTCGGTTGAGTTTTATAATATCATTTTTTTACTGTATTGGCTTTAGCGTTTGACTAAATCTCACTTGAATCTCACTTAATAGTATGGTTTAAGATTTTTTTAATAATATATACTTCCCTCACACACAATGACGAGTGCGTGTAACCGTCACACGCGATTGAAGTAAAACTTTTTTGGCGTTATAACAGTAGCTGATAGATGGCACTACAGATAATGAAACTTTGATTTAATTTATTACTTACTTAAATTGAAACCAGATGGCAGCACGGTCGCGCTTATATATATATATAATTAATTGTATTGTATGATTTTTATTATTATTCAATATAAGATTTGTTTATAAACTATTTATTGACAATATCAAAAATATTTAAAAACCGGATGGTACAGAAACGTAACGCCATATTGCCGTAACGGACTTCCGTTGCATTGTCGTTCAGTTACCTCCTAGTCGCCCCTAAAGAAGTTTTACTTCAAAAAAGATTTTTAAAAGTATTTTTTTTTATCAGTACCCTATGGCTTGATGTATGATCTACACTTTATGAAAAAATATATATAAAAAACGGTCTAACGGTACTTGAGTTCAATACAGACATACAATGAGATAGACAAACTTATTTTTACTTTAATGATAAGTTTCGTTTATAATAAACATTTATCACATAATTCCAAAATAATAAAAACTAACGGCACAGATATATCTACATATTTAAAAATTAGTATATTACATATTATAAAACGAAGTCCTCTGCCATGTATGTCTGTCTGTCTGTTCGCGATAAACTTAAAAACTACTGAACAGATTTTCATGCGGTTTTGACCCGAAGATTAAGTGATTAATAAGGAAGGTTTAGATGTAATTATTTGGCATGGATTTTTTTAATATCAGTGCGGGATTACATCCGCCGGGCCTGCAAGTAATATACATACAATATATGGAGAAAATATTTTTTTTTATGTTATTTATTCAAACTCTCATTCAAATGTATAAAACTTCTCATGTATAATTTGAATAACCTTAGCATCATTTGAATATTGTAATTAAATAACTTTATCTCCTCGAATTAATTTAAATACCATTATTATAGATCACATTTTAAATTGCACGCCGCCATTGTTGACTTTAGTCAGTCAAGCACCGAGAAACTTATTAGAACTATTGTTTTAAGAGCCACTTAACCTGTCGTTCTATTGTACGGCTAGCTTCAACAGACAATGAACGCTTTGAAGTGTACAACGTTGCATAGGCTGCAAATGCGAAAGCTAGCTAACTAGTTGACGCTTTAATTACACAGTGATCATGTAGGCATTCGACAGGTAAATAGTACAGGCTTGTGAGAGGGTATAATTATATTTGTTTCATCCATTCGATTTATAGACAGGTATGAATAAATTTTGTTCACTTTATGTTTTCTAACTTACCGACGATATACCGGGACAGCTAATAAGTAAAAAATACGCATTCTTTATTATTTGCTGGAAAATCTCTGCAGGTAACAAATATATATAAATACTAGCGGACCGGGCGGACGTTGTCCTGCCTTGAAAACAAAAAAAATCCTAAAAGTCGATCGCAGCGCCACCTGCCGGGTCCAATTGTGAATCTAAACCATTCTCGAATCTCCACGAACACACACAAAAAATTTCATCAAAATCGGTCCAGTCGTTTAGGAGGAGTTCAGTCACATACACACGCACACAAGAAATATATATATTAAGATTCATTGAATTAAATAATTTCATATGAAATAGACTGAATCAAATTTGTTTCAAAAATCTAGATACGGTTCGAGCATCAATTCGCTTTGAGTAGTAATTGGTATACGCAAATAAAATTGATCAAATTTAATCTTGGAAACGATTGAATCGATTTTAACGTGAATTTACCGACATATATAGGATATTCACAGTTTTTTCCACTTTCCGCTTTTCTATATAGGTAAAAGAATTGTAATGATTGAGTATTAATTTATCCAGATAAGACAGATAGATTCCATAAAAAAAGAGAACTAAGTTGCGGGCACCAGCTACTATATGAATATAAAAGATTAGATTTATTAATCTTTTATTCTTTGGTTATTATCATTATGAAAAATATCGTTCTTATTGAGCGAATATAAATACTGTGAAAGTAAAACAAAGGTTGTAAGGCCACGATTGTAGTAAAGGATTACGTCCGAACTCTTTGTTTTCCTTATGCGAACGGGTTGTGAAAAATTCGTAGGTTGATTATGTTCATAATCTCTTCTTGTACCGTTTGACGATTATTAATTTTTAAAACGTTATGTTATCAAATCATTTAGATGCGTAATAGAAATAATAATTAAAAAATAACACATCGTACAGAGACTATTGATAAAGTGATGCATTTCCTCATATGGTGAGTTTATTGTTACAGTTTATCGTGAAAATTGTATTACCAACTTAAGTTTTCAGATTTGGTGGGAATACATTATCTATACTTACATAGTATAAAACAAAGTCCCCTACCGCGTCTGTCTGTCTATTCACGATAATCTCAATAACTACTGAACGGATTTTCACGCGTTTTCACCAGTAGATAAAATGATTAATGAGGAAGGTTTTGGTATATATTTTTTTTATAATTAGGGCGGGACAACGTCTGCCAGGCCCGCTAGTCTATACATTTAATAAAGTGTCTGTACTTTTTAGATTCATGTATAAAAATTGTTCCAGGTGTTTTGGAATAAGTGATAAAATAAATTTCAGTCTTTTCTAGAAATGTCTATCTGGCTCTCTGTCGGTTTATTTGAACACGCATCACTGCTAAAATACTACGTTTATGATAAAACCTCATCATGAGAATCATAAAATATATCTTCGAGTAACATTTAGTCTTGATTTCATTAAAGTCGGTTAAATCTATAAAAAGTTATTGTAATTTTAGTGACGAATAAGCCAAATACATTCAGATGGTTTTAGTACTCACTGTCTTTTTACATTAGGTTCCACGCGGACGCTTTCGCGGGTTCAGCTAGTAGAAAATAAATTGAAAAATGCGGATCTCTACAATTATTAATAGGCCTTCGAAATTAAGTTACAGTAGATAATACATAAAGATATCATTTCCTATCACTTAATAGAATTCTTAAGAATAACGGGGCAACACACAACCTAAACTTGTAAGTTTAAATGCATGAGCCTTTACATGGAAATTCCTAATATAAACTAGGTCAGTCCTAAGAACTAGGAGAAGGGAGGTTTGAAAATGTATCCCATAGAGAATTTACATAAAGGAATAAATGATATAATTCTTTTTTCGATGTTAGGTATAGGAAAACTGCATCACGTACACTTTTATTCGGATACTAGCTGTACCCGCAGCTCCGCACGCGTTTTTTAGAATCGTATTAAAGAAATATAAAATTGTGAGACTATGTATATATTATATTATAGAATTATAGCATTGCTCTTTAAAGACAATTGTAAGTACGACGCGCACGCCACTAAAAGTAACATGTAACGTGTACATTAGATATATAAATACTAAGAGCGTGCCAAATGCGGTTTGTCATCAGCAACATATTTGGAACCTTAACCCAGAATATAACTACCTTAGTGCTCACTTCCACTGTATAAGGAACTAATGAAATAATAACTTAAAATATTATTATAAAGATTTACATTTACATTACATTTAATATACATTGCCATTATAATTAAGATTGTGTGACTATACAAAAAATAAACGCTTGTCTGTTCCGCAAGAAATTGTATTATGGAAGTCTTTACGTAATACGTTTATAATCTAAGATCTTATTAGGAAGACCTCTACATCATTAAAGTTATTAATAATTATAATGTCGAATTGTAAACAATAAGCTGATAATCATTTCTCTTATTAAAAATAAACAATGAGTTGAAATCTTGCTGAATTTCATATCTACCAGTGAAAGTCCCGTGAAAATTAGTCTAATCGTTTTGTTGACATCACAGCGGGTGAAGCCACGGTTAACAGCTAGTCTAAATTGAGTGAAAGTCTCGTGAAAATCGGTCTAAGCATTTTGGAGAAAGCACTGTGGGCGAAGCCACGGTTAACAGCTTGTATAAACTAAAATGTTCTAAACTACTTTTTGTAACGTTAGCTATCTGCCAGTGAAAGTCTCGTGAAAACCGGTCTAACCGTTTTGGAGATAGCACTGCGGGCGAAGCCACGGTTAACAGCTAGTATAAACTAAAATTGCTTAAATTACTTTTTATAAGGTCAACTATCTGCCAGTGAAAGTTTCGTGAAGATAGGTCGAACCGTCTTGGAGATAGTACTGCAGGCGAAGCCACGGTTTACAGCTAGTCTAAATTAAAATAAACTAAATTACTTGCTATGATGTCGCGCAATCTGCTGGTGAAAATTGCGTCAAAATCGGTCCAACCGTTTTGGAGATAGCATTGCAGACGAAGCGAATTAATAGCTAGTCTAATTTAGAGTAGCCTAAGTAACCCGCTGTAATTTCAGCTATCTGCCATTGAAATTCCCGTCAAAATCGGTCCAGCCGTTTCGTAGATTACCCGGAACTAACAGACAGACAGACCGACCGACAAAAATTTTAAAAATTCATTTTTGTTATCAATAGCGTGTATACTTTCGTACTCTATCAGTAAAAAAAAAATATTTTGATATTACATACAGACACTTCATTTTTATTATATGTATAGAAGAAGATATAAAATTTATGAGTAAACTGGACGATTAGTTTCCTGGCAACATTTTGTTGGAACATATGTTTGGTACTCTAGAAACATAATACCTCGGGCTTTCGCGTGACGGTTGGCAACATATTACTGTTCAAAGCAGAAACACGATGTGTTATAGCTTTTAGTTTTATCACGTGCGGCGGAAACGAACAACGTGTTGGCGATGACTGCGATACATTTCACTAGACGCGCAGTTTTGATATAACGTAGCGAATATGCAGACAAATTCCGATTGCAATACCACTTTGACTAATATAATTCTACTACAATAGCTGCACGATATGATGGCCGTTTTGACACATTACAATAGTGACGTGAAATGTCGATTTATTTACGAAAAAAAAAATCAAATGCTATTTTGTTATGCTGGCCAACGGTCCAATGTATATAATTGTAATGTAATAAATATGTAGGTTATAATTACACAATTTCGAATATCAAACAATATAAAAAAATAATTAAACGTAGTTATTAATTTGTACGAAACTTCATGAGCGGACAAATATAAAAATGGCCATTATAACGTGCCGCTATTATAAAGAGTAATCAAAATACATACACTAAGATGATTACGATGACTACGATGATTAATTAGTATACTTTAAATTAAAATGTATGTTTATAATACCACAACTAATGTTACTCATAATTCTCTAATTTAATAGTTTCTAAAAGTATTGTCGATAATTATTACAGACTATCCATTCTGTATGGTAATAGACTTTCTGTAAACAACTTTTTTGTGGAATGCCAAAAGATAAATAGTTTATCCATTGATGTATAAAAGTGCATGAAATGCCATAAAAAACTGTCAAGTCTATTTCAAATTAAATACAAAGCAGACAGGTAACATTATATTGGCATATTTTCGTAATCCCTGTTCTTCTTCTTCTTTTTCTTATTTTGGCTCCGCAGAAGCATTTGCCGTTGTCAATGTTTTGTTTCAATGGAGATTACAACACATTTTACACAATAAGTGTCGTATGATTATTTCAATGTTCCAACAAGATGGTGGTTCCCTTGTTAGAACTTTCCAGGGAGGTTTTGTGGCATTTTTAGAATTCATGGCCCGTAGTATTATTTTCCATTCACTTCACTTATGCACAATAACCGAACTGTATTACGTAAAAACCACCAATTTTACAAAATATAGAATCAAATAACACAAGATTATGAATAAAATATAAAATCCACTACAGACCAAAATCCCGCCAAAAACTCAATAATCACTGTTTTATATCAAAGAAGTATAAGAAACAATTTATAATACAAAATATGTGTACATAAAGAATTATATATTTACTTATATTGACACAGTGGCTGTCTGTCTCGTTTGTAGGGTATTTTAAATTAAGGAAGCGCCTCTAGTGCAACATAGAAGCCATATAATGTTGATAAATCTGTTTTCTCCTGATTTTGAGTACAGCCTTTGTATGGGTGATAATTTACATATGTTTGTGCAAAATCACGTGATAACACTGTCGATTAAGGCCGTGACGTGAACACAAATCGACGTTAGAAATCGAAAGGGGTCTGTGTCATGCGGCCTCGATGTACTTTTATGGGCTTTTAGGTGTTTTGAGTGTGGATTTTAAATGGCCTGATTAAACATGTTGCACCTGGCGACGTGACGGTATTTCTTTAGGTAAGTGTTATGTCATAAACTATATAGTGTGTGTTGTATGACCACACGATAGAAATGAAAATGTATAAATAATATTGTGATCCTTGGTGTCAAAATCTCTAGCGACGTTCGGTTTCGTAGTCATCTGGAAGACGAGGTTAGGCTGGCATCCAAAAAGCCCGGTATTCTAAACGAGGCGGAACGGTACTTTACCCCTGGGCAAAGATTGTTGTTGTACAGAATGCAAGTTCAATCCTATATGGAGTACTGTTGCCACCTCTGGGCGGGAGCACCTGGATACGAACGTAGACCATTTGACTCGGCTCAAGGACGAGCTCTGAGAATTGCTTGCGAGCCCAAGCTCAGAAACGATATCGAACCATAAAGCCTAAGGGGAGACGACGCCTCTTTGTGTATGTTCTACCGTTTGTATAATGGGTTGTATCCCGAGGAATTAGTCAACTGTGCCAGTAGCTTCTTTCCACCATCGTACCTCTCGTCATCGGGAGGGAATTCATCTTCACACGTTGGAACCGAAATGGTCTCGGACGGTCCGGTTCCAGAGAGGTTTCCTCCCACGAACACTCCGATTGTGAAATGAGGTTTTTTCTAGGGACTAAAGGATGAAGTTATTCAAGGGGAAAATAAATAGGTTATTGAAAGATCGCCAACGCGCATGCAACACCTCTGATGTTGCAAGCGTCCCGTATGCATGTTTGCTACCATCGTTTTTCATACCGATTTACCAATCTTCATGTGTATGTATATAATAGTAATATTTCACTATGCACAATTTTATGTCGAGTCGAGCCGAGTAAACCCGATTTAGCGTCATCAGCCTGACCGTGACCGTTTACTTTCATTCACTATGTAATATGCGTAAAGAAGTTACACTTCAATAATAAAGAATTTATATTTACAACGTTATATGTGCCCGCGACGATAGACGCGTAAATTATTAATTGTTGTATGAAATAGTAAGTTATAATGAATATTGTGTAAATATTTTCTGTGTTTAAATATCTAAAGATTCCAATATATATGACGAACGGTTGAACAATGCACAATTTTAAACATTACAGCGTCCTCTAGTGGCGAGTTATAAAAAACACTTACATGGTGATCAGTGAAGTTTTATTGCAATTTATCGATATCAATTCTTGCTGGCGTAATTAACCGAACTTATAGCTAAAATTAAATTTAACTTTTTAGTAGAAATGTCCCTATATATTATATACCCATGCCATGATTTAATTTTGAATTTCTTTTTTAACGACGATATATTTCATGGTGTACATATTCTTTTAATCTATTTACTACGTAACTTCACTATCTCAGTATCAAGTTTTTATCGAGACTCATTACCCTATAAAACTAAATATTTTAGTATCATTTTAATTCAATATGTAATAAATGAGCCACACTAACGCGTGTAATAGTGTAGTATTGTAATATATTTTTGCCAAAATGTGTAGTAGACACCTATTGTAAAGGGGGTTTAATTTTTAAATACCCATGTGAAGTAGTATCCCAATCGTTATTATAAAATAACTGTAACGATAAGTCATCAAAGCCGTAAATCGAATCCTCCATCAAATAACTTACAAGTTTCGTATTAAACGAATGATAAATAGTTAATAGATCCTTGTCCAACTATTGTAACTGATACAAAATAGAAACCGCAGCGAGAATATTATTTAACGCGGGCAATTAAGCACAAGAATAGCTTCTGTAAGATCGATACCCGCAACAGACTGTATCGGAACTTCACAGAGTGACAAACTTTGATAGGATCTTAAACTGAAGTTTAATAATGTTACATAAATCACGCTATACATAAATCACGTTATATTCATTGTGTTATTTATTATAACGGTTTTATAAGTTAAGCATTGCCATCAACAGGAGATGAGAGACCCGTAAGAGACCCACTGCAGGGCTATAGGCCTCTTCCCGAAGGAAGATATGGGCATAAGCATCACGCCAGTCAATGGGCTGTATGTATTGACGATTTCTCACTCCGAGAAATCTATAGTTCTCTTTTCCCATATACAGTGATACCTACCAGAAAATTTCTCAAATTAAGGTTCCCGGTGTTTTCCTGCACTGTCAACTGATAGTGTTACCAATTTGAATTACTAAATATACACGAATTCGGAAAAATTCGTTGGTAAATGCCATGGTTCGAACCTGCGGACAGAAGGTTGATATTCTAACTGTAAAACTACCCAACTACTACGACTTACAAACCAGCCAATTATATAATAATAATGAGATCCTTTAAAAGCTAACAAAGTGTGAATGAGACAGGCATGATAAGGCAAACTATGATAAGATTCATTCAATTATGGTGACACAGCGCAAGCTGATTTAAAGATTTCCAGCCACTCGAAAAGGTTTTAATACTGTAGAGTACATACGATACGACAGATTATAAAGAAAACAAAAATTTATAGTTATAACCTGTCCCTTTAGCATCTGTGGATTATTAGGAAACCTTCGATTCGATCAAAACGTTTAACTGTACTTTGGTCTCTTTAGCGGTGCCAAGTTGATTATAGATATATAGGTATAACTAATAATATCGCGTTTTGAATATTCCGTTATGGAGTAGAGTAACGTAGAGAGGTGTTCCTTGTCCAAAACTATTCGCCTCTATCACACATTAGACCGCAGTCGGTCTGGTTTTGTCGACGCAAGCAGGTATTTCGGATATTCTAGAAGATCTCAGGATATAGAAACCCAAGATGTGCTTTTAATCAATTCTTTGGAACGATTGGTCAGAAGTTATACGTGATCTGAAAATTGAAGTCAATAAAGTGAAGATACTTTATTAACGACCCGCTACGATAGACAACATTACAGAGCTGATCAATTTAATGTCCATTATCGTACTGTTGAGGTGGTGTGGGTGATATTGTAAAACTACAAATCTTCAGTTAGTAGCCTTGGAACTTCTTGAGGTACCTTCCTTTTCTTGGCGAAAATCCTACTCACGCCCAAGAACAACGTCTTCTATACATTCAATCAGATGCATATTTTTTTATCTTTGAATTTTACCAAACACACCTTAATTGTAAGAAATACAAACGTTTTATTAATGTTCTATTCAAAGGAAAATCATACTGACCCTTTCGGTCAAGTCAAATTGTTATCTAATTGATTGATTACAGCTTTCACTCGGACCTTATCGCAGCTCGCTTTGTGAAATATAATCAAATTGGAATTATGCGTGACACGCGAACTACACATTGACGTCATTGTTACAAAGGTTCGCTAGAATCGTTCACATAAAAATATTCCATTATTCCAATATGTTTATGCAATATCGATCTTATCGACGCGAGAATAAGGTACATATTTACGCGACTACCTTAGCGGAAGGTAAGTGTGTGAAAAGTGCGATATATTTATAACTTTAAATTTGTAATTTGTAAAGAAATTTTCATGCTACAATGAAAATATTGAAACATACGGTACAGTCGCTTGTCCGACTAATATTTCTCGTATTATATGCATCATTACATAGTATAAAACGAAGTCCCCTATCGCGTCTGTCAGCCTGTCTGTTAGCGTTAAACTCAAAAACTTCTGAATGGATTCTCATGCGGTTTTCACTAGTAGATAAAACGATTCATGAGGAAGGAGGAGGGCCCGAACGTTTATGGCTCTCAGTCACTTGGCAAGTTCAAGGTTGCCAAAGAGGACGAACCTCGGCTCGGGCTGTTGCCTTGGATGCAACAACGCATTTCAAATTACAAATAGCTTGTACTATGTCAACTAAAATGTAATTGACACTGGGAACAATAGTTATACACGTTTTTATAAAATGTATTAATTAATCAAACATATGATGTACTGCAGATTCTCAAAACAAAATATCAATATAAGATATACACAGGCTACTATAAAACGCGTCGCGAGGTAGACGCACGCCACGCAAGCTAAGTACGGTCGGTCACGATTACTAGCATATCCATGACGCGAAACCATAAGTTTTTTTTCTGGCAAAAATACCTCTCAACATGCCTCAAGAACTTTTCACTTCAATAAAAAATTATTTAATAAAAGTTTAAATGAGCGTTCGGCCCCGTAGCAGATGTCCAGAATGACTCACTTTATATCGGTTTAAAAACTATATATGAAAACTTATCGATACTGTGAGCTTCATGGACGCTAGCGGGAATTATGTCTACACTGTGTTTATGTGGGAAAGTGCTGTTATTGTTATAAAAATCATGGCGATTGCATAACTGGCTATGACCTATTAAGCATATCCTAACTAATGTTATATATTCAAAAGTTAGTTTGCATTTTTGTTTGTTACACTTTCACGTCTTAACAATTAAACTGATATTAATGAAATTTTGCTTTCACGATGTCACGTGTACAGAAAAGGATATAGGGTATCACATTAAAACGAGCGAAACCGCGGCCAAAAGCTAGTCTATTTTATATCTATGTAGTAAGCAAGTCAAAGTTCTTGAAAATAACACCAGTGACAGAGAAGTGGTGGAGTAAAAGCGTGGTACGGGCATGTCACGAGGAGAGATGAAAGCCATGTAACAAGAAAAGTTAAAAGTATGAAGGATATAGAAGTAGAAGAAGACCGAAAAAGGTCTAATAAATTGTGTGAAAAACGATTCAATGAAAGAACAAATTCAATTTCAGGAAAATAAAATCACATAATCCAGCTATTTTGAAATAATTCTATCTAAAACGATACCCTAAAGTTCCGTTCAAAAATGTTTATTGTTCAGCTTTTACACGTACAATAGCTTATTGTGCTTGGAGCTGCTTGTTGTAATAATAAAGGAGCAGTCTTAAGTAGGTATTATACGCGTCGACCCAGGACATCGAAGGATTTGAGGCATTCAACATCACTGAAGGCGCGGGGATTTGTGACAAGCGTTCGGGGTACTGACGAGCTGAACGGGCGATTATTAATAAAACTTTCTAGAGAAAGTATTCGAGAAACATTTTATCTCGTTATTTGTATATTTTCATTTTATTGAATGTTGTTTAAATAAAGCATTCTTTGAAATATCGTTACGCAGTAAGACATAATCGGTGTTATTACAAAAAAGTTAAATACGTATTGAATACTTACTTTATAGAAGTTTGGGTACTTTCGTATTAAATGGACCGCGCTCGCCGAACGTTCGACATCTTGGCTCTTTTATCTCTGTTTGGTTAGGTTAGGTTAGCCTTGGGAAATAGATAACACGAGCTTGCCGCGCAACGTTCGGCGAGCGCGGTGCATTTAATACGTAAGTTCCCAAACTTTTTTAAAGGAAGTATTCAATACGTATTTAACTTTTTTGTAATAACACGGAATATATTTTTTGTATATGTATATAATATATCATTGCATAGTATAAAACAAAGTCCCCTACCGCGTCTGACTGTCTGTCTGTTCGCGATAAACTCAAAAACTACTGAACGTATTTTCAAGCGGTTTTCACCAGTGGATAAAGTGATTCACGAGGAACGTTTTGGTATATAATTAGTCCAGGATTTCTTTATAATCAGGGCGGGACAACGTCTGCCGGGCCCGCTAGTATAGTATATAATCTTAATATATATATTTCTTGTGTGCGTGTGTATGTGACTGAACTCCTCCTAAACGACTGGACCGATTTTGATGAAATTTTTTGTGTGTGTTCGTGGTGATTCGAGAATGGTTTAGATTCACAATTGGACCCGGAAGGTGGCGCTGCGATCGACTTTTAGGATTTTTTTTGTTTTCAAGGCAGGACAACGTCCGCCCGGTCCGCTAGTATAGTATATGTTTTGAATATATTAGTTGCTTGGAGTACAGAAAGGGTAGCATTCATCGAGGAAAAAGAACTGAGAATCAAATCTAGATTCAAACGAGTCAAGCCGTGAGTAAAAGCCGGTGTTACATGAATACAGAACATTTGAAGACATAAAAGGTATCCGCAGTGTCTTCGAACACCTGTGTCGGCCGATCTATACTTGAGAGCCTACAGGCTATAGTTTGTACGTGTTTATCATATTAGCTCACATTGTCGTATAACATCAGGTAAGATTTTAACCAAACGTTAGAAGTCGTTTTTTATGTACACATCTAATAATAATGTAAATCTAACGTGGCTGTATTTTTTCAATTTTCGTGAAAAAATTTATTGCAGGTGTCTCAGAATCATTACATAGTATAAAACAAAGTCCCCTGTCGCGTCTGTCTGTTTGTCTGTTCGCGATAAACTCAAAAACTACTGAACGGATCTTTATGCGGTTTTCACCAGTGGATAAAGTGATTCATGAGGAACGTTTTGGTATATAATTTATCAAGGATTTTTTTTATAATCAGGGCGGGACAACGTCTGCCGGGCCCGCTAGTAAGTAATAAAATACGTTGCAATCATTTTTAGAATTGTCTGTCTGTATGACCACGCATCACTACTAAAGTACTAGATTCATAATAAAACCTCAATCATAAAGCATATCTTCGGGAGTAACTTAGTCTTTGTTTCATTAAAATCGGTTCACTCTATCAAAAGTCACTGTAACTTGATTGACAGCTCGAGTTAAGTACCTACGAGAGAAAAGTTGTAATCCTTAACTAATTTGGTTGAACGCGTTAATCTCAGGAACTACCTTTCAGTGTGAGATAGCCCATTTATCGAGGAATGTTATTGGCTATATACAATCACGTTAAGACCAGTGGGAGTGGGAGCACCAATTAAGAATGTTTCAAAATCGTCTTTTTTTCTTTTGAGAGCTTCCGCTGCGTTGAGCTTTAGTCCAAAGTAATTATTTCACGCAGGCGAAGTAGGCAGAAGCTAGTACTGTACATACTAGCATTTAACTTCAATTTCGTCTCATATTAAATGACGAAGTGGAATGAGATGGCACTTGGCGACAGATTTCGAACTCGAGGACTTAGAAAGAACCCTACCACCATGCTATGGCTTCACTACGATGTTTTCCTTCATCGAAACCTCCGTTTCAGTTGTAGGGATTAGAACCTACGTCCATCGATGCTGTGACTGAACACGCTATCAATTAAGCCATCATAGCTAAGGAGTAAAAGAAAATATTATAAAAAGGTATACTATATAGGTATACATTACATAATTAATACAAATACATATAGACAGACTAGCTATCAATTAGTTAAAATAAATAAGACCTCGATAATTATAAAATACGTTTCATTGACATTTAAACATTTATAATACTCTTGGGCCTTTGTGTTTTTGATATTGGTGTACAAATAAAATGTCGCTTTTTGTTGACTACATATTATATATTCCAAAAACAGTTGTAACTGTCGAGAACACTGCGATTATAATTGGTAATCACATATTTATGAAAGAATTACAAAAAAAACCAACAGTGCGAGTTTAAAAAAGTAAGCAACCGTTAATAGTGTTTGTTTGCACCAGTACTTCAATCTCTGAGAATATTTCGGTGACTCCATAAGCTATTTTCGTTTGAAAGAACGAGAGACTCATTGTCCTTGACTTACCCTGCCTTGTTCGTCCTTCCCTAGATTCGGGTTGGGGTCATTTATCAGATAGCTATATTGTTACATTTTGATTGATTCTAAACTTCGAGTTCCTTAGGATACATTAATAATGACGTTGACCAACCTCTACAATATTATTTCTGTAGTAAGTTTATACATATAATAAGAATGTAACTCTAACGTGTACAAATTTGTTGCAGATGTCTTGGAATATGTAATAAAATACGTTTTTAGAAATGTCTTTTTGTTTCTCTGTATGTTTGAACACGCATCACTGATATTAAGTACTGCGTTCATAATAAAACCTTAGCAACAAAATCGTAAAACATATTCTCGACTAACTTAGTCTTGGTTTCATTAAAATATGTTCACTCTATCAAAAGTTATTGTAAATTTCTAAAAATGATTGAAATGTATTTAAATACGTATTCCAATACAACTACAACATTTTTTTCACAAAAGTCTAAAAAGTACAGACACGTTATTATATGTATAGAAGATTTACAGCAAGTTGAAATTTTCTTTACGACTTCTTCAATGGAATTCACTATTGTCGTCCATTTGTAGCTCATCGACCCCCATATTGTGTTTTCGCTGGCGTGGACCGCCTGAAGTTCGACCCCCAGGGGTCTATATGGACAACTTTGCGGACATATGGTTTAAATAAAGTACATATACGTGTTATATACAACATTTCATGATTTTAATAACTTTGATTACAGGATGATAGGCCTTCTGACAATACGGCTCTCGTTTGTTTTATGACCTGTAGTTTCTGATTGGTATAAGACCTATTTGTTGCCATGGAACAGTTATTTATTACGGAACTAGCATTTTTATTCAAATAAAAGGTACCTAGGTATGTCCTTTTAGTTACTCCTGACCTGGTTATAAAATTTCATGATACCAATTGATAGGTGTTTGGTTTTCCACTACATAATTAAATGTTCTCCAAGAACCTTTTCGAGGTGTTCAGAGTATTCCTTCTGATATTTGTACTAATTAAATTTAGTTAGGTAATTAAAAAAAACAGAAAACTATTAAAAAAAAATTGTATATTTATTCCGGAAATCCAATAAATACAAACAACCACTCGTCTTAAGGCATGAGAGGGCCGGGAGGTCGCGGGTTTGATTTTCACGCATGACTGTCTTTTTGTGCCGAGCCTAATTGTCGGTCCTGTACCTTGGAGCTTAAATTCGTAATATATAAGTACGTAAATACGTAATATATCGTGTATGACAATACAAGCTAAGTGTTGAATTAAAGGGTCGTGTGTGCAAAATTGTTCTTATGTTTATCTTTTCAATGAAATGAATCAATTTTTTTAATCTTATTTAAAGAAGCCATGGATTCGTTGATTCTGTATTTTTGTTACAGAAAAGGACATTGGGTACCGATCAACCAGTGAGAGTTTACTGTTTCCGATCGATAAATGTGCATTAACACGAGCGAAACTGCGAGCAAAAACTAGTATTACTATAATATGTGTACGTAATAAACTTATGAACGTATTACGATGAATTGAACACAAAGGTAGTCTGGGAGTTCAAGCTCCTTTTCACTCCAACTGCAAAGCAAAGTAGTAGAAGGAAAAGATTTTATAGAGAAACTAGCGGGCCCGGCCGACGTAGTCCTGCCCTGATAATAAAAAAATATATGCTAGAATCAGATCGCAGCGCCACCTACCGGGTCCAATTCTGAATCTAAATCATTCTCGAATCCACTGGAACACACAATTTTTTTTATCAAAATCGGTCCAGCCGTTTAAGTGAAGTACAGTCACGTACACACGGAGAGAAGAATTATTTACATAAAGAGAATAATTAATAATGACCTTCAAGCATTTCTACTTGAGTTAAAGTACTTCAAGTGAGGTGGTAATATAACTTACTGATACGGATCTAACATTGTACGTATTAAAGCCAATGCCACTGTGTGAGCTCGGAAATTCAATTCAATCACGCTACACTTTACTGATACGTGCTTTACTACGACAAGGTTCTTTTAACCCATACCTAACTTATACTATTATTATCATGTAGCAAGTTGTTAAGTTTGTAGAAGGTAATTTCTGAAAGGAATAATTTTTGATAATTTGTTGACTATATTTTCTCAATAACATAGGTGCTTACAGTTCGAATACCTTCTCGGTAATACTCGGTTCTCAGCGGGCGGCTAACACGCCGATTATTCCACGCGGAATCATATGACTCATCTGATTACACCGCATGTCGTCACATGACTCGCCCGATTACTCCGCACGGCATCATATGACTCGTGCGGCTACTCCACGCGGCATCATATGACTCGCCCGGTTACGCCGCATGACGTCAAAGGAATCGCCCGTTATTCCACGCGGTATCATATGACTCGTCCGGTTACTCTGCGCGACATTATATGACTCGCCCGCGATTTACATTTTAATGATAACTGCTACGTTCCTAAGGGTTTTAACATGATGCAAGATAACTTATAATTTTCCTTAATATAAGCGCTACAAAATTCAAAGGCAAATTTTGAAATCGAACTGATAGTGTCGGAGCTTAACTTTAACGTTTAACGGAAGCGTGAGTGAGTATGCAAGAGTTCCTTACGTAAAAAAGAGTAACATAGAAAAACCTTTTTGTTTAACGTGAGGATACATAGATACACCACCCTCCCAGGGGAGACTGTTGGTAGTGTTGGACTCTTACCGAATAAATTCCTACGATGTACCACGCGCACATTACTGGTTCGGCACAAAAGAAGAAAAGCTATATCCATAGTCACCTTATTTAGGTCAACCAAGTATAATATAGTCAAGTACTGATGTATCCTAATACAAATTAACATACATTTGTACGATTACTTTAAATAGTATAGATACATTATTCAGATCATAGACATATATATTCCCAATAAATAAATAAGTTCATTCCGAACAGTTTCAGAATGTATTTCGTTTTATGGGAATTACATTGTGATATCGTATAGTTTGCATAACAAGCAATCTTTTTTCGAGCCATAACATGATAAATGTATACGAGAATTAGTGTTATCGATTCACTGGAATAGTATTTTTATGAGGTCGATGTTATTCATAGTACACCTACACATGACATTGCCAGACAATGCTAGGATATTGGCCTAATATAGGATATCCTATGCCAGTCAACTAATACAGTCAGAGCGACGCTACTACGCAAATTTCGTAAATAACTTTTAAATCGTATAATTATTAAGTCCTCGTGTTAATGAATTGTTTAAAGCATTTATCACAACATTTATATATGTACTAGCAGAGCCGCGCATCTCCGTTTCGTGAAATCGGTTGCATACCGATTCCATTTGTACTTCCAAGAACGAAAAATATTTAAAAGCCTAGAACCCGATTACATTGACTGCCACCGTTTCCAACTATCAAACCAAACAATTCAGGGAATCACATAAACACATACCTAGTTGGTTTAATAAATTACTTACGCATTTGTGGAAGAAATTTCGATGAAGCGAACGTAGCGCCATCTGTCATTCAGCAACATCAATAATTTCGTTTTGCTTGAAATACGAACGATCGTTGAATAATTTGGATATTGTTCATAGAAAAATACTAAAATCGCGAATAAAAAATGGGAGAGTGGGGTTAGGAAGGTGAAAATTTGGGTTACGGGTACTCTTTGATGGCAAATAATAAAAAAAAAAAAAAAAAAAATTGGGGTAGGTCACTCTTAACATTTAGGGGTATAAAAAATAGATGTTGGCCGATCCTCAGACCTACCCGATACGCATACAAAATTTCATGAAAATCGGTCCAGCCGTTTTGGAGGAGTTTGGCAACAAACACTGTGACACGAGAATTTTATATATTAAAAATATATTATTCGGTATTCAATTTAATAATATGGCTAAATAGAGTATTTATAGTTTTGCTATCGTCGATTGATTGATTACTCTCTATTTGTCGCTGCAAGGTTCAGTGTATGTGGAACAGTACAGTGGCCAAAAATTTGTTACTCTTTAGCAGCACCCGGAGAGCACGTGCAGGGGAACGAGAGGTAAACTTCCTGCGGACGTCAGTATAATCAGCTATTATTTGGTGGCATAGAATATTAAATAATAAAGCATAAGTTATTATCAGTTTTGATGAAAAACGCAATTATGACAATTTATTACGAGGTAGTATCCACACCGTATATCTAATTTATACTAAAATCTCATTATAAATATTTATGTTATTATTTATGGCCCCCGCGGTATATGAAATATCTTGTGAATTTTATAAATTCAGAAGATTGCGAGGGCCTATAGGGAAAACTGCATGGAGATTATTTTTTGCTGTGAAATAGAAAACAGAGCAGGGATATTAAGTGTTTTTTTATTACAAAGCAATAGGAATATTTATAACCTATTTAGTTTAAGCTCGCGGTTTCGCTCGATTTAATGAAGATTTGATCTATCGCTCGGGAACATTTTTTTCGGAATGAATCATATCCTTTGCCCTGTTCTATACTTCTGATAAAGTTTATATAAAATTTCGTGAAGATTAGTCGAATAATCAAGGTGTGAAAGCGAAACGAACAGACTGACTTTCGCATTTATAATATTAGTAAGGATAATCCGGTAGTCTTATACGTAACTATAGTGTAAATTGGGACAACCGATTGGAAAAAGTGTTATTAAATAAGGTTATTTTTGATAGTTCGTGTAATGGGCACATAGGAGGTCATTTCAAACTCCTCTTGCAGGGAACTTGTCAAAATCAAAAATTCTTTATTCAATTTAGGCCCTGAGAAGGTACAACCATCGAGAAGAACCGGCAAGAAACCCGATCTGGTTTACTTTTTCATTATACACAACATAACACAACATATTTTTATAGACATACAATTACATTCATTTTGGTCGATGTAAAGAGAGAGGCATCATTTCCAGACGTCACTATGGTTCACATATTGTTACACCCTATAATAACCTTTACGTTTTAAGACCCGCTTGACAGGGTACTTGAACTCACTGTCCGGTAAATCGGTAATGTCCTTTGGGACTTTGTTATAAAATCTAACACTATTACCTAAAATATTGTTACTGGTCTTAGTGACCCTGAAATGTGGAGTGACCAGTTTGTTATTGTTTCTAGTAATTAGATATGTCAACTCATGGATATTGAAAAAGTTGTATGGAACTTGTAATACGTCTTTGTCCATCTAGATACAATCGAATCCAAAGAATCCGTTACGGCTGTATTCAACTGGGAAATATTGGCATCTTACGTAAAACAAGGGTTATTGTTACTAGTCGCTTTGTTTATCTAGATCATTGTTACGTCATGTTTTATTATAAATAAGATAAGATTTCATTCGGTTACGTCAAGCTTACGTAATCAATCGCCAGGGTCTATACCACACACACCATATTCACGTTATATACGAATGTAAGACATCATATTAATTAATTATTTGATGAATTGTTGCGGACTACGGTTTGGGTTTCGAGTAATCTCATGTCTCGTACCCTCGGGATATATTTATATATATATATATAATAAGAATGTAAATATAACGTGTCTGTCTGTCTGTTTGTTTGTACACGCATCACTGCTAAAATATTGCGTTCATGATAAACCCTCTCGAAGAGAATCATAAAGCATATCTTCGAGTAACATTTAATCTTTGTTTCATTAAAATCGGTTTGGTCTATCAAAAGCTATTGTACTTTTAATGACGACGCGACTTAAGTACGAGAGAAAAGTAGATAAGTAAATGGACTTAATACAAACAGGTGATTTTATAAATGACTGTTTTTTAAATAACTTTCCACGTGGACGAAGTCACGGTTACATATAGTTTCAAGTAGGATTATGTGTTATTTCGATATTCTCAGGTCGAGACTTCAGTCACGCGTGTCATAAATGTATAGTAACTATTTTATTAATTATAAATCTTAGGAGAAATAGATTTGGTGAAAGAGCGACATGGATTACTAACACAATGTTTGAGGCAAAGGAAGTCAGTAGTTTTTAGGTAATAGGTTCTACAATAAAGTCTCAAAAGACATTACCGATTTGTGGAATAGCGAGTTCAAGCACCATGTCAAGGAAGTTTGGATGTCGAAAGGCTATTACAGGGTAGATCAATATGTGAACGACAGTAATGGGAAATGACACCCGTCTTTGTACGTCCGCTAAAATGGTTGTAGCTTTGTTATAAGAATGTATACAATAAAAAGATAAACCTGGTCGAATTTCTTGCTGGTTCTTCTCGATAATTGGGTTGTTTTCCGAACCGGTGGCACCTATAATGTTCATAAATAGATATTTAGAAAAGAGAAGATTCTCAGGAACTAATTCTTTATATATAAGTTTCTTCTGTACGTGTGTATGCCTCTGAATTCCTCCTAAACGGCTGTACCGATGTTGCTAAAATTTTCTGTGCGTGTTCGAGTGGATCCGAGAATGGATTAGATTCACAATTAGACCCGGTAGGTGGCGCTGCGGTTGAATTTTAGTTTTTTTTTATTATCAAGGCAGGACAACGTCCTCCGGGACCGCTAGTACCATAATAAAAAAATAAAAATTTATTCAATCGTTAACAGCGCCATCTATTAGCTTAATAAGTAATTACTTAGTACTCGCACTTTACCGAATCTGTTTTATAGATATAGGTACTAGCTGACCCGCGCAACTTCGTTTGCGTAAAATCGGCCACCTACCGGTTCCAATTGTATTGTCAATCTTATAAAATCTTATAAAACCTAGAACCCGATTATAGCGACTTCCGCTGTTTCCAAAAGTGAAACCAAACAATTCAGGGACTCACTCAAACAAATACCTAGTTGTTTAGCGAATGACTTACACATGTGTGGAAGACATTTCGTTGAGGCGGACGTAGCGCTATCTGTCATTCAAAGACATCATTAATTTTGTTTTCTTTGAAATACGTACTACCGTTGAATAATTTTATTATCATATACTTGGTCTACGTTTTTGACGCTTTGATTAAACTTAATACTTGAAATGGTAACATTTAGATAACCTTATGTCCAATAAATGTAGATTTAATTTAAAAAAAAACGTCAATTTTAATGACCCACCACATCAAAAATGAAATCCATTTTGTTTATTTGGAAAGGTGTTGAAGCTTCGAGCAATTTATGAATATCCAGAGTTTCTAAACAATGCTTAATTAACAACAATGTTATTAAAAAAGAGTTAAATACGTATTGAATACTTGCTTTAAAAAGGTTTCCAATTAAATGCACCGCGGTCGCTGAACGTTCACCATCTTGCTCTTTTGCCTCGTTTTGGTTACGTTAGGTTAGACTTGCGAAAAACGATAAAGCGAAATTACCTCGGGCGAGCGCGGTGCATTTAATATGAAACCTTTTTAAACCAAGTTTTTAACTTTTTTGTAATAACACCGTAGTAGTTTATACTAGGAAATTTAATTTTGATATTAATTGAGTTTGATATTAATATTGAAATCTTTCTGGCAAGCCTTAAGTACAATTCTAGTTAAACATTTTGACCGCTCAGAAGATAATAGTCCCGAACACAAATCATTACATAGTATAAAACAAAGTCCCCTACCGCGTCTATCTGTATGTCTGTTCACGATAAACTCAAAAAGTACTGAACGGATCTTTATGCGGTTTTCACCAGTGGATAAAGTGATTCACGAGGAACGTTTTGGTATATAATTTGTCCCGGATTTTTTTTATAATCAGGGCGGGACAACATCGGCCGGGCCCGCTAGTTTAAGTATAATTTCGTATCATAGTATATGTACAACATCGATACAACGATAAATAAATACCGATTTTTGATTCTTACAATATTTTTTTAATTGAGTGTTGTATTAAATAAGCCCTCATGCATAAAGTTGAACTTACGGCTAAATTCAGAGCGGCCAAAAAGATTGACTTTAATCATAGTTGGTTCTTTTTGTTTATAAATCCTAACTAATGTTATAAAAGACAATGTAATTTTTTTTTGCTATTTTTTTTATATATTTAAAAACCCAAGATGCACAGTCTCAGATAATATTAACGCTCATAACCGTCCCTAAAAACTCACCGATATATCTAAGTAGTTATAGTTAGACTATAAACGTATGTTTTTACATATTCAACCCTACGCCAATTATTTAAAGTTGTTTTTACAAAGCAGTGTACAAAAGGTCCAAAGACGCGAGTGACGAGAGACTATTTGACATGAGCTCAGCATTCTTAATTGTGCGCTCACTTTATGCGGACGGATTCGAGACCGTTCACTGTGCATCTTGGGTTTTTATATATAAATGTTTGTTTATCGCTCTTTCACGTCTTAATTAGTCAACTCATCGTTATAAAATTTTACGAACACGTTGTCAGAGATATATAATAGGATATAGCGTGCCTCGTATCTAGAAAAAAATACTTTTCCCCGAGTGATATGTCATATCTACAGGAACGCGCGCAAGGTCGTGAGCAAAGCTAGTTAACCTATAAATAAAATAACTTGCCCGTTTGTTTGGGCTAATATATGAATAGGCTTAATCGATTTTCACAAAATTTACTAGCATCTTTTTTACTGACAAGACTTATCGGTATATCATACTCGCTACAAATGATTAATACGCTTTTTCATAGGTACTAAGCAGTAATTATAATTAAAATTGTGATCCGTCGCGGGACGCCTAGCAGATGTGAAACATCGAAATTATTTTATACAAGTAATATGCACAATCAAAAATAAAATATTAAGATTTTTTTTCAAGAGAAGATGACTGTTTATTCAATAAATATTTATATTCATTAAATACAAAGATTTAAAATCATATAGTGTGATGACGTATGATAGGTGATGCACGGCAACAGTCGCTGTAACCCGCCGCTATAGATGTTTAACATCAAAAATAGAAGCCGTACCAATAAAATCATTTTCACAGTTGTGACACAACTTCCGATATAACATCAATTATTATATTTTTCTAAATTCAATGATTACACCTAACGTAATAAATCATATTATTCAATATCCCTGTTAAAAATCTATTTATGTCATTCGAATACAACTGTAGATTAACGGAGCAGCCTTGACCTAAAAGGTCTAACGATAATTCGTCAAGTGATTAAGGCAGAGGTATCGCGACGGTCGAGCCTCGAGGTGCTAGTCGGAGGCGTGGGCTCGTGTTCATGGCTTCGAATCACGCAAACAGTTTCCATTGATCGTCTAAAATATAGTACTCATTTCATCGTCATTATTTTTAATATATACGTTTTTCAAGTTCCAAGGGACAATGGACGATTTATTACGACCACTAAGAAAGGATTTTCGGTAATTATACCCCTAATGCTAACGAAAAGGGTATTTAAATTGTTATAACCAAACGTTCAAGGCTTTGAAGTTTCGACATGAAATTGTATAAGATATTATCAATATTATTCGACTTCTTATTCATGAAAACAACGTGTTTTATTTATTGTAATAATTATAGAGCGTTTGCATTATTTACTATTTGCGATATTATTTTTAAATTGTTATTTATTTTCATTGCCACCCCTATAATAATTACATTATCGGTTTCAGGTTTTCTATATTGAATTTTATATTTAATGTTTAGCTCCTATTAAAAAGTGTCATGTTATATACCTTAGTAGCGGGCAGGGCGGACGTTATCGCGCCCTTATTATAAAAAAACCGTGACAAATTATATACCGAAACCTTCCTCATGAATCACTTTATCTACTGGTGAAAACCACATGAAAATCCTTTCAGTCGTTTTTGAGTTTATCGCGAACAAACAGACAGACGTGGCAGAGGAATTTGTTTTATAATATTTAGCGATACAATACTCTGAAAAGTTCTTTATTTGTCAGTAATATAAGTTCAGGCGTTTCGGAGATACGCCGGGACATATAAGAGTTATTTAAAATGTTTTATATATATAAATTTCTTTAAAAGTATTTTCTAATAAAAATAATATGACAGAAATGAACGGTAAATGTATTTCAATTATTTAAAGCATTATAAGTGTTAGTTATTATATTATTTACATATAAGTTAATTGTCTTAAATTTAATAATACAAATTTTCATGCATAACTGTAGCGGACTGTAGAAGTCTACGCACTTAGAGATAAGAGTAGATGGACGATAAGTTATTATGATTAAGTATTGAAATAACAAATAGTGATCAAGATTAGTTGATCGTCGTATATAGTAGTTCAGAAAAATTTATTATCGACTATAGATTGTGTTTTGAGTATATATGGTCCTTAATAAGCTGTCTTATATAATGAAAAATATGCCAAAGTTAGTATAGTCATGTATTGATAGGAGGTGTTCGGAACATGCTTTTTGACACTTCTTAGTACCATAACTATGCTGTTATTTCTTTTAACACGTTGACTGACAACAACAATTATCTTGTAGTTTATGAACTTGACCACGAGGCCCACTACGAGTTGTTTCGTCCTTTCTTTACTTTATATATTTGTAGAGCTACGAGCAAAGGCGTAATATATCAATTGTTGTTGACATTGTTGCGTTTCGTTCGGTCAGTGAGAGCGCCGGAGGCCCACCTCTCCTTCTCTCCCTCCCCCGCCAATCCCCCTCATCCCAAACACAGGCTCGCAAAGCATTTGCGACTCCCCTGGTGTTACTAGTGTCTATGGACGGTGGTGATCACTTAGCATCAGATGACCCACCTGTTCGTTTGCCTCCTATGACATAAAAAAGTCAATGTAAATATAGATTGACTTTAGGAATTCTGGTTTCAAAAAAGAGAAAAAAAACAGTTTTGGCTTACATGAATATTTGTTTGCAGTTTCGAATATAATTTATAATGCGTAGTTTCAAATATAACTACGAGATCATTGGTGGTATGTTTTTCTTCCTAAAACATTTTTTTTACTTCTTGATTAGTACTGTTTACTATATTACTATGTTAGTAACATAATAACATTAAAACAAATTGGCGTCCCTGGCAAGCTTCGTGAAATGTCCCGTGGCAGGCAACGTGTTAAATAAGCCGAAAGAAGTCTAAGGGTTAAAGCCTAAAGATCCGAAAGAAGAAACAGTTTTTAGTAAAATTATTATTAGTGATATGATTGGGATACCTTAACAACGGTAAAGGAGAACAAGGTATTGTTTTATACCGTTCCCTATATGTTAGACAAATACTAGTACAATTCAGTTGTGCATGTTATTTTGCTTTACATAATGTCGCCTTAGGAAATCTTTTGAAAGCTTATGTCAATAGTTATTCGTGATAATCAGAGAGAACAGACTATTATTATTAGCTAATAACTCACAGTAGGTCGCGCTTGTCAGCCTGTCGATCGTGTCTTGCTTTAGTTTGGAATTCTTCTTGCCCATCTCTGCGCTTTTCGCTTTTCCTCGTCTAGTTTATCAGCGATTCGCTAACTCTCGTCACAACTCGTCACAAAGTCACGTATTACATATTACGCAGCGGCCCTTCCAGAATGTTCCTATGAAAAAAGAAATAGAATATTATCATTATATTCGTTTATACAATGCAATGTAATTACTATTGATATTAATATAATGTGGTTACGTAATTTCACAATTTGTAAGGAGCACCATCAGGAAAACCCTCTGAGTCTACATCTGTCCTTGTCTAGCATTTGGATTACAATGTAGCGCCGTCTCTCTCTGTATAAATTATAGCTGTTTTCCTTTGGAATATTGTACGGAAAGCGGAGAGCGGTGCGTCGTCGGCAAGACTTTAATGTAATACTTATTTTGGCGTATCAACTGCGAAAACAAGCCATTTATAAGACGGTGATAAATCAAGTTTTCTCTTACATTCTGAGATATAGCCTTTCGGATTGTTTTATGAATATTATACTTGGTTACAAATTATTTCAATTTTATAGAAATTAATTTGACTGAATGTATATGTCATAGTTAATTTCAAACATGTTTCGTGTATATAAATTCGAATATAGAGTATAAAAACGACACGTTTAATATGTTTTTCAAATACATTCTTGTCCACAAATTTACAACTAACTTGTCATTATCGGATATGAAAATAATATTTAAATTATTTATATGTATTATAAAAATGATATATAATCTATGAATAAAGACAAAATAATAAATATAAAATTTACTTAATATACATAATATAAAACAAAGTCCCCGTCCCCTTCCGCGTCTGTCTGTCTGTCTGTTCGCGAAAAACTCAAAAACTACTGAACGGATTTTCAAGCGGTTTTCAGCAGTGGATAAAGTGATTCATGAGGAACGATTTGTCAGGGTTTTTTTTTTATAATCAGGGCGGGACAACGTCTGCTGGGCCTGCTAGTTTAAAAATAAGCTTTATTTATATGTTGCCGGCTACGATTAACTATAACATAACTGTATGTCGTTATCTATACTACATGTAGAATATATTATAAAGCTGAAGAGTTTGATTGCTTGTACGCGCTAATCTAAGGAACTACTGGTCCGATTTGAATTTTTTTTAAATCTTAGATAGCTCATTTATCGAGGAAGGCTATCGGCTATATATCATCGCGCTAAAACCAATGGGAGTGGAGCACCAATGAAAAATGGTTCAAAATCTGGGTTAACGTAGAGACGAACTTCTTAGCCTTCCATGGATTGACCGTGCGGGTGCCGGGTCCATCGTGTGGCAGAGGGAGAAACTCAGAGCAGTTCCCAGGACTTGCGACCCAGGTGTAGGTTTAAGGAGGCCCCCTTTGAGATGCGCATCAACGCTCACCTTCACTGCTCGAGTTTCCCGCCCTGCCTAGCCAAATTGGTAGGAACCTGTTAGTGCAGCCTTTGATACTCGTTTTAAAATAGAACTTACGCAGTTCTCGACAGGCCAAGGTCCTTCAGAAGGTTGTAGAGAGATTTTGCTGGTATACCTCTCGCTCCTACTTCTACCGCGTATAACTTAACCACATAGCCATTTTTATTTAGTTCATTAGTTAGTTCGTAATATTTATTTAATTTGATTGTGTGGTCTTTAGGAATGTTGGTTTCCCACGGTACAGTAAGCTCTACTAGTATTATATGTTTTATGTGTCTAGAGAAGAGGAATATGTCCGGTCTGGATGACGAAACACCAACATCCTCTGGGATTTTATAGTGCTTGTCATACGTATCCATTAAAATAGTATCCATTTTATTTAAAAATATTTTCCCCTTCTACGTAAACGAAGTCGTGAGTTAAAGTTAGCGTTAACCCAAAGTAACTATTCCACGAGGAACCTGGCGGCTGGCGGGCAGAAGATATGTTGTATAAAAGCAACGATATAACGAAGATAAATGAAAGTAATTATATTCCCCTCTGTTTATTCATCGTATTTCTGTCCAGTCATATTTGCAAAAGCTTCAAATAAATTTCGACATGAATCATCATACATGTTTATTCATATCAAAGGTGCATCAAATATTTTACGCTATAAGTCAGTTCGTAAGGCGTCCGTATTTGAATGTCCCGACGACTTTCCTGTGATAAATTCTAACTAATACCCATATAACATTTAACATTGCATGATAGGATCGGTGTTAGAAACGTATGTAATACTTTCCAAATTAATATATATATACACCAGCTGATTCCCGCGATTTCGTGTGCATATCTCTATTCTTTTGACATTTCTCAAAGGGATTAGGCATCGTTTTCGACGAAAGCTCCCAGTCTGCTTGGATTTTTCCGATACTTCCAACAATAATTGTTATATTTCAACCAATTTACAAAAAATCTTAACAGGTTGTATACCTAAACTTTCCTCGTGAATCACTCTATCTATTAATAAAAATCACATGAAAATCCGCTCAGTAGTTTTTGAGTTTATTGCGAACAGACAGACAGACAGACGCAGCGGAGGACTTTGTTTTATAATACGTAGTGATTGATATATTACGTAATGAAAATACCGCCTTATCTTTATTACAAGTAACAAATATACTGTCCGTACTATACATATGTCGTGATTTTCAAGACACGTATTTAAGTATGATATCAAAATTTTCGTACCTTCCAGATATGCCGAGAGAGCAACCGACTTTGATGTCATTTCAAAGCAACACATTGCTCCTTTAATCAAAACAAGGTTCAACTAAACATTTACATTTATCGAGTTTCCACCAGAAACCTAATTAACGTTGCGAGAAGAATAAATCCGATTCAACAAGCACTTCAATACGATCGAAACTACGAAAATACATGAGTGCTATTCTCTTTTACATTTAAGCGTGTGAAAAACTTAGTCTCGGAAGATAGTTAATAAAGTAAAGTAAAATGAAATAAGTCGATGTAATATAATGGATTTATCATATTTACTGTAATTAATTTCAAAAATGCATTCTGATATCTCATTTTATTCATTTTACCCGGCTGTCTCCTAACAGGACGAGGCCCGGCGGCGGCGATTTCGCTGCTATAGAGATCTCGTGCCGCCCCAACTTAGCGGCAGACGTACACCGTAGGGTTTTAGTCCGTGCGAGTCGGACATAACCCACCCTTTCCCCCAAGAAAAAAATGTACGTAGTTTTTTGGTGACTTTTGCGAGTTAATTACATTTTATGTTTATTATGCTGCTATTCGGTCTGCGTTGAAATTATTTTATAGAAAAACTGAATTAACTACATTTTTTTAATGCTTATTTAGATATATTTCTGTTACAATAATGGTAAGATTTTGTACAACTACCAAATATCAATATAATTACTCTACTTATCTCTAATTTTGGGATTGACTAATACCCGGTTTCTGAGATACTCGGTTAAACTACCAATAGTTATTGACTCAACAAAGTTATCCGTGAGATAAACTGTCAAATGACCCGTTGAGTTTTACTGACATTTATCGTATGATTGTGTGTTCAGAAACGCAATTTGACAAGTTATCGCACCGATAAGGCTATTGAACTGATAAACTACAATTAAAGTAACTCAGAAACCGGGCAAAACGTGTAAATTTTGATTAAAGATGCTGCTACATCACACATTATGAAATTCTGTGTTCCAACGTCACGTTTTTGAGTTCTCGTGTAATTTCTTTATAAATGTATGTGATTACAACCAATATATAGAGCGTTCGATATATCTACATACATTTCGGCGAAACCGTCAAAATGAATCTTTCTGTAGAAACAAATTTAAAGAAGCCTTTTAATCCCTTCATTTCTTATTAATATATGGTTGTACTTGAATATTTTCGATTATTTATACGTGATTTTTTTTAAGTGAAACTTTTCTTCGACCGTCTATCGCATGTCGCATTATAGACGGCAATATGTGTATATAACAACTATACAAATAAAAAGTAACTATGAAACCTAATATCCATAAATTCAATAATAAATATACGTCGCAAACGTTTACAATATTAGTTACCTTTAATTCAAATTTTAAGCAGAGATATCCTGGTTATAAAGACCACACTTGGATTCCATCACATCATTGATATTCACATAAACACAATAAATTCACTCTAAACACGTGTATTCTTTTCACTCTCTTCTTACTGTATCTGAAACGACGAGAACTACAGTTGTATTTTATTACGCGTTTGTTGTCATATATTGAATTTATTCGCTTAGCTCATTGCTTGTTTCGCGGTTTTGCGGCGCTGCGTATGTGTACAATTTATCTGACATTATGTCAGACGGTTTATAAGCGTAATAAACACTAGCTGATACCAACAACTTCTGTGTCGAGATATCATTATATGGATAAGTGAAATATTTTCTGAATCACATGTTTTTAGGACGCCACGGATGAATTTTTACAATTGTAATAATAGCTAGCGCTCCGGTCAGGCAAAGTGATAAAATGTAATAACGTAGATGGGGTTTTTGGCGGGATCTTATTCGGACGTGTAATTTTATTTACGCAATATAGATCGGTTATTGTGCACGACTGAAGTGGATGGGAAATAATACCTCAGAGCATGGATTCTGACTTGCCACAAAATATCAATGGAATGTACTAGCGAGGGAGCCGCCATCTTTTTAGAACATTGAAATTATCACGAGAAACGTAATATCACTACCTACTCGACAATGGCAGTAATAATCTACTAGAAGATTGTTGCCAAAAATAAAATGAAGTATTAAAATATAGATAAGCCTGATCGAATCTATTGTTGGTTGTTCGAAAATGGAGATGTTTTGCGAACCGGTTAATAGTACTTCGACATTCAAAAAGTGTGTTTTTAGGGTCTCAGCTGAATAAAGCAGTTTTGATCTTGATTTGAAATTAATGAAATAATAGATAAACATATACGCTCATTCCCCATTTTTTGGCTCTGGTAAAAATTATTTGAGTAAAACGTGTTATTGAAGTATACATGTATATCAAGGGTGTGCAAAAATGACGATTTTTTTTATTCTCACTCTCACACCAAAATATCATAGGATATATCCAAACAAAATGTCTGTTCGAAGGATAGCTCTTAATTTCAACTTTAAGAGGTTCTCCGTCGAACTTCAACTTTTCCCATACAATTTAATAGATAACTTAAAAACTGCAGATGATTGTATCAGTTAAGTATTAATAAATAAATAAAAAATAATCCACAATTAATGCAAATAAACCATGTCGTTCAGATTAAACAACGAAACCATTTTCATGAGAAAGAAGTCACAGGCAACAGCTAGTCAAATATAAAAGTATTAACAATTTTACTTCTGTAAATATTTGTGCTAGTATAATGTTGAAAATAAGAAAAACATGAATATTTATCTTTCGCTGAGCATAATATTCGCCGAAGCATGAGATTTATGGATTACTTAGACGAATGTTCAAAGATTAGTTCGTATTCAGAATTGATACAATCGACGGATCTAGTTTTATAGAATCTTGAAGATTATTCGTTAAAAAAGTTACTACGTATTAGTAGTTGGCATCAAACATACTATTAGATGCCGTAGTTTATATATTACTTTTATTGATCTTATTCAGAATTGATACAATCAACGAATCTAGTTTTATAAAGTTTTGAAGATTATTCGTTAAAAAAGTTACTACGTATTAGTAGTTGGCATCAAACATACTATTAGATGCCGTAGTTTATATATTACTTTTATTGTTCTTATTCAGAATTGATACAATCAACAGATCTAGTTTTATAAAGTTTTGAAGATTATTCGTTAAAAAAGTTACTACGTATTAGTAGTTGGCATCAAACATACTATTAGATGCCGTAGTTTATATATTACTTTTATTGTTCTTATTCAGAATTGATACAATCAACGAATCTAGTTTTATAGTATCTTGAAGATTATTCGTTAAAAAAGTTACTACGTATTAGTAGTTGGCATCAAACATACTATTAGATGCAGTAGTTTATATATTACTTTTATTGATCTTATTCAGAATTGATACAATCAACGGATCTAGTTTTATAGAATCTTGAAGGTTATTCGTTAAAAAAGTTACTACGTATTAGTAGTTGGCATCAAACATACTATTAGATGCCGTAGTTTATATATTACTTTTATTGTTCTTATTCAGAATTGATACAATCGACGGATCTAGTTTTATAGAATCTTGAAGGTTATTCGTTAAAAAAGTTACTACGTATTAGTAGTTGGCATCAAACATACTATTAGATGCCGTAGTTTATATATTACTTTTATTGATCTTATTCAGGATTAATACAATCAACAGATCTAGTTTTATAGAATCTTGAAGATTATTCGTTAAAAAAGTTACTACGTATTAGTAGTTGGCATCAAACATACTATTAGATGCCGTAGTTTATATATTACTTTTATTGATTTTATTCAGAATTGATACAATCAACGGATCTAGTTTTATAGAATCTTGAAGATTATTCGTTAAAAAAGTTACTACGTATTAGTAGTTGGCATCAAACATACTATTAGATGCCGTAGTTTATATATTACTTTTATTGTTCTTATTCAGAATTGATACAATCAACGGATCTAGTTTTATAGTACCTTGAAGATTATTCGTTAAAAAAGTTACTACGTATTAGTAGTTGACATCAAACATACTATTAGATGCCGTAGTTTATATATTACTTTTATTGTTCTTATTCAGAATTGATACAATCAACAGATCTAGTTTTATAGTACCTTGAAGATTATTCGTTAAAAAGTTACTACGTATTAGTAGTTGGCATCAAACATACTATTAGATGCCGTAGTTTATATGTTACTTTTATTGATCTTATTCAGAATTAATACAATCAACAGATCTAGTTTTATAGAATCTTGAAGATTATTCGTTAAAAAAGTTACTACGTATTAGTAGTTGGCATCAAACATACTATTAGATGCCGTAGTTTATATATTACTTTTATTGATCTTATTCAGGATTAATACAATCAACAGATCTAGTTTTATAGAATCTTGAAGATTATTCGTTAAAAAAGTTACTACGTATTAGTAGTTGGCATCAAACATACTATTAGATGCCGTAGTTTATATATTACTTTTATTGATCTTATTCAGGATTAATACAATCAACAGATCTAGTTTTATAGAATCTTGAAGATTATTCGTTAAAAAAGTTACTACGTATTAGTAGTTGGCATCAAACATACTATTAGATGTCGTAGTTTATATATTACTTTTATTGATCTTATTCAGGATTAATACAATCAACAGATCTAGTTTTATAGAATCTTGAAGATTATTCGTTAAAAAAGTTACTACGTATTAGTAGTTGGCATCAAACATACTATTAGATGCCGTAGTTTATATATTGCTTTTATTGTTCTTATTCAGAATTGATACAATCAACAGATCTAGTTTTATAGAATCTTGAAGATTATTCGTTAAAAAAGTTACTACCTATTAGTAGTTGGCATCAAACACACTATTAGATGCCGTAGTTTATATATTACTTTTATTATTCTTATTCAGAATTGATACAATCAACGGATCTAGTTTTATAGAATCTTGAAGATTATTCGTTAAAAAAGTTACTACCTATTAGTAGTTGGCATCAAACACACTATTAGATGCCGTAGTTTATATATTACTTTTATTATTCTTATTCAGAATTGATACAATCAACGGATCTAGTTTTATAGAATCTTGAAGATTATTCCTTAAAAAAGTTACTACGTATTAGTAGTTGGCATCAAACATACTATTAGATGCCATAGTTTATATATTACTTTTATTGATCTTAATCAGGATTAATACAATCAACAGATCTAGTTTTATAGAATCTTGAAGATTATTCGTTAAAAAAGTTACTACCTATTAGTAGTTGTCATCAAACACACTATTAGATGTTGTAGTTTTATATATCACTTTTATTGTTTGTAAATAAATTTAATCACGATTTAAAATCTAAATTATATTAAAAATTGTATTCATTACGTAATAAACCTTTTTCTTAAAATCCCACTCGTATTTCTGATATTGTCAGTGCGTTAAATAACCAGTATTGTAATTTTCGCAGAATAAGTATCTATTACGTGAATCAGGTAAATCGGGTATGATCATTAGTATTTTTTCTTTGTGTCCATTATTTTTAAAACCCCATCATAAACAAATAGAGAGGTATAGAAATTCATTAAACGATGTACAATTGCAAAAATATGTGCAAAGTATGTATGTTACATCTCTATATATATATTCTAGTGTGTGCGTGTGTACTCGGGAGCTTTCTTCTCTTTAACCGTGTAATAGATTTTCACGTTTTTTTTTACTTGAGGGGTCATCTGGATGGTCCTAATGTCGTGGAGACAGTGTTATCGAGATATTTTTTTTTTCGGACATTTTTTTTTGTGTTACCTAATTAAAAAGAAAGACCCAGCGTCTCTCAATATTTTTTATTATTGAAGTAAAACTTCTTTAGGCACGACTAGGAGGTAACTGGACGACTATGCAACGGAAGTCCGTTACGGCAATATGGCGTTACGTTTCTGTACTATCCGGTTTTTAAATATTTTTGGTGTTGTCAATAAATAGTTTATAAACAAATCAATCAGAAATTTTTGAAAAAAAAAAGATAAAGAATATTAAATTGAATAATAATAAAATCATACAATAGAATTCATTATGTATTTATGAGCGCACGACCGTGCTGCCATCCGGTTTCAATGTAAGTATGTAACAAATTAAATCAAAGCTTCATTATCTGTAGTGCCATCTATCAGCTAATTCGGAACTTAAATAACACAGGGAATATTATTAGCAACTCTTTGTTATAAAGTAAATAAAATATAGAAAAGTACGGACAGATTACTATGATTATGATTTATATACAAGTTTTACTTCAATCGCCTGTGACAGTTACACGCACTCATTTTTTTAATATTCGTAACTTCTTAAGGTTTTTAATAGGTAGGTACTTTACACATGTATATCTAAATATAACCTTCATTATGTATATTATATACTAGCGGGCCCGGCAGGCGTTGTTCCGCCGTGATTATGAAAAAATCCTTGACAAATTATATACTAAAACGTTCCTCATCAATCACTCTATCCACCGGTGAAAACCGCATGACAATCCGTTCGGTAGTTTTTGAGTTTATCGCGAACAGACAGACAGACGCGGTAGGGGACTTTGTTTTATACTATGTAATGAAGTTTAGATAACTTATTTTGTATGTTATATTTCGTGTTTTTATAGATGGCATTACAATATGGACAATTAGTGAGTGCAGTGTAAAATTTTCGTTACGCGTTAAGTGTAATGTAAGTATGTATTTGTGTGTTTGTGAAAGTATACATGTCTGGCTGAAACTAGTAGTATACCAAAATGAATAAATGTATAGTTAGTATTCATATTAGGGGATTTCGTATATTATAATCAGGTGACTGTTTAAAGGTTAACATCGTTAAACCGTGTGGTAGTTCATGGTCACGTTTAACATATAAAATAATAATATCAAAACAAATACTAATAAACAACAAAGATAGTTAAAATTTGTTCTAAAACTTTTAAAAGTATGAGAACGATACTTTTAAACGTAAAAAAATCACACCTAGGTTCAATGAACAGATTTGAAGTGGTGCTTTTAAAGGTTAATCATTACGTAACTGCTTATTGTGGGAATACCGCACGCTAAACGATAGGAAGAGGGGCGCGGGCCGAAGTGCGGGACGCGGGCCGGACTGCGCGGCATAGGGGCGGCGCACATTGAACGCGATGATTCACCGCGCTTTTTGCGTAAATCATCTGATGTTGAGTGACAATCAGTTTTACTTTTCTCGAGATAATTAGATTAAATATTAATCATCTATTATTTTAATTGATTTACAACCAGAAACGACTACTGATTGTCCTGTAAAAATATTGCTGGCGTCTAACCTAACACCCAGTATAGTTTATTAGGATTTTCATATATATAATTTGATACGTGTAAGCCAAAGAAGTTTTATTTCCTCCATATGTACACACTGATACACGCAATTGTATTTTTTTATTACATTTACAGTAAAGTCAAACCGAAAAATACGCTACAATATTTTTGTAAAACTGTATTGCCTATTTATTTAGATGTACTGGTAAGTGAAAAATTATGGAACAGTTTTACTGAAATAAACTATAGTTAAAATCCCACTTTTTTAGTCATCATCTTCTTACCCTTATCCCACCTAAGTAGGGTCGGCACAACACATTTTCCACTTTCCACTCTCAGATGTGTCTCCACAGTCTTCCTCTACTATTTCCATCCACCGTCATACTCAAAGCTTTTCTAGTTACATGGTCTGCATCTCTTCTCGTAACATGCCCGTACTATGCTAACCAGTTACTCATTAACTTCTCTGTCATTCAGTATTTTCATAAAATTCGCCAAACACATTTTTTCAGAATATAATTCGGCAAAGATTAATCTGTTCAGTTGAATCCCAATTTGTAACTAAAACTAGTCGTACATGTGGATCCGCTTGCGTTATTACGCACTATTATTACTCATTATTACTACGCACTATGTAGATAAAGCATCTAGAATTTATTAAACGTACGAAATGTCCAATATTTTTAAAGTATTTACTGGTCATTAGTTTTATTTGAATCCAATGTTCGGCTGCATACTTGTTTGTCTCTGAATATTATCAACATACAATAATTACCATCGAAATCCTGTAGTCTGTTGTATACATAGTGGCTAGCGTCGACTCGCAATGCGTCGACGCGTATCACTCGACACGAATCGGACACAAACAGTGCACATCTAATAAGATTAAATCCAATACAAACTCAGTCAGCCTAAACACTAAGCCCTTGACCTGTAGCTCGGATGTGGTAAACGAGATTTACATACGACCATCTATATAAAGGAAAATCAATTGCCTAATTTATGACAGCGTACCATTTCAGAAGAGCTTCACCCATTTGGCTGATTCTTTTTTTGTTGCGTTTGAGATTGCCTGAGCAATCTTTATATGAAAAGTGAACAATTTGAGTCATATAATCTATACTAATAATGTAAAGCTGGAGGGTTTGTTTGTTTGGTTGAGCGCGCTAATCTCAGAGACAGTAGGTCCGATTTGATTTTTTAGTGTTAAATAGTGTTATATATCATCACGCTAAAACCAATAGGAGCGCAGCACCAATGAAGAATGTTTCAAAATCGGGTTCTTTTTTCCTTTTCAGGGCTTCGGCTGCGAGTTAGTTAGCTCAAAGTAACTATTCCACACGGACGAAGTCGCGAGCAGCAGCTAGCGTTAATATAAAGGATTCCGTTAGTGATATAGACACTAGGGAGGTCTTTAAATATGTTGACAGAGTTGATAGTAACTCTAATGGGACAATTTGGAATCTCTTTGCTTCGGTCGAGTATAGCCATGTGTATACGGATAGCTACTATAAAATTTATTTATTTATGTATTTATTTCAAGGAATATCGACAGTTTTATAATACACAATTACGATACACTAAATAATTTAGAGATATTCACTAGTAGACAATGAAATGGAATAACAAGATATTAAGTGCGGCATGAAGAATATTGTGAATAAGAATAATAGTGTCAAGGAATGATTTGATAATCGCTTGTTTTGCTGCATTCGAGTATTAAAAAGATTTAGATTGAATTCTTCACGAAATTTATTATAATTACAACGAATTCGTAAAATATAACCATATATACATTGGATAATAATGTAAATTTAACATTACGTAACTATTGTGAAAAAAATTGTTACAGGTGTCTTGGGATAAGCAATAAAATATATTTCAATTTTTAGAAATGTTTGTCTGGCCACCTCTCTGTCTGTCTGTTTGTTTGAAAACTCGTCACTGCTTAATGACTGCATTCACGATAAAACCTCACCAAGAAGCATATCCTCGAGTAACATTTAGTCTTAGTTTCATTAAAATCGGTCCACTCTATCAAAAGTTATTGTAATTTTAATGACGACGCGACTTAAGTACGAGAAAACGTAGATAAGTAAATGGACTTAATACATTCAGGTGATTTTATTAGTCTTTAGTTGTTTTTTTACATTAGGTTCCACGCGGACAGAGTTGCGGGCGCAGCTAGTTATGACGAAGAACAGTAAACGAAGCCCTTAAAGAAATAAATAAATATATAATATAATATCTTAGTGCATTTTTACTTAGTTTTAATCACATGGGGACCTTACAATCCCTATTTTTTTGTCAGAGCACACTGTAATTCAAAACCAACGGTGAACAAGAGATTTATAATTCCTTGGCGATCGCAGACAGATATATCTAATTCCAAAACATGACAAACCAAACGATTTTAGTGCAGTAGGTTTACTGCCGTATACATAATGACATCGTCACAATCGGATATAGATAATTTTCCACCATACTTTGTGTATAGTAGTCGCAACCCATTCGAAGATAATGACGTATCCTGCTAGATTATTTTAAAACCTTAAAAAATTATTACAAACTAGCAGCCGTCCGCGACTCCTTGCTTGCTTGCTCCTTATAACATGAGCTAACTGTCAGTGACAGTTCCCTTAAAATCGGTCCAACCGTTTCCGTTAGCCAGAACAAACAGATAAAAAATAAAAAAAATTGTTATAAGTAGCGTATATATTTTAATACCACGCTTCAATTGTATCACTTTGTATATATATATAGACGAAATCAATGAGGATGTACGAAGTGAGTAAAATTTTTCTAAAGTAGATAATACAATTTCATATGTTCGAACTATCCAAGCGTATATATACAGGTAAGATTTTAAAAGCCAGCCCTAAAACGTATAAGCGGCGGTGACTGAATGGGAGCTCTCAGACTCCCCCATTTCCAATACACTATACATCAAGGTACGCCGTAGTCAAACAGCAGTAAAAAACAAAGCCAGGCTTTGTTAATACTGCGTAGAAAATATATGAGAGGATCCGAGCGCCACCCTTATTTTTTAAAGCATAAAATTAGATTTCATGTTTTTGACTCGGACACTTATTTGATTAGTTTCTGTTTAATCCAATGAAATCTATAAGATTTCTCTCACAAAATTGAAACGAAATGAAGAGTAATATTTTTCAAGAACTATAAACTTTTTATATTTATTTTTCTCTCTAATTAGTTTATGAATGTTGCGGTCTGTAATTGAGAGACATCTCAGTGTATTTGCAGTGAATGTAACGAGAAAGAATTCTTTAGATGATTGAAACGCTGTATTTGAAATTTGTCTGTAAAACAATGGTAGAGATAAAAGAGTTGAAGGGATCAGTTGGTAATATATTGTTTCAGATACGTCCCAATGAGTAACAAATTATCAATAACTAATTTAAAATAGGTATGAGCCATAAGCTTCCTTTGGGATTGGTTATCGGTGGCCATTAAAATCAGATGAACCATATTAACATATATTTAGAGAACGAAATATAGAAGCAAATGGTAAAATAATCTGATTTATAGCTCCAGAACAAGACGATGCGCTGTTTTAATCAAAAGAAATAAATAAATATAAAAACAAAATCGTTGTATTAATAGCATATGCAATGAATAAACCATAATTAGAAATGGTTTCTGAATAAGTAAAAAGTATTCAATAGCAGTAAATATTATTATCGATTATTATTAGCTGTGCCCACGACTCCGTCCGCGTGGAACCTTATGTAAAAAAACAATGAATTAATAAATTATTTCAATGTATTAAGTTCATTTATCTAATTTACTGTCGTACTTAAGTCGCGGTCGTCATTAAAATTACAATAACATTTGATAGAGTCAACAGATTTTAATGAAACCAAGGCTAAATGTTACTTTATACCTTATGATTTTCTTGATGAGGTTGTAACGTGAACGTAATACTTTAGTAGTGATGCGTGTTGAAACATACAAACAAACAGACAATTCTAAAAATAATTGAAATGTATTTTATTACTTATTCCTAGACACCTGCAACAATTTTTTTCACAAAACTCTAAAAAGTACTGACACGTTAGATTTACATTCCTATTATATGTATAGATTGTTTACATAATATATATACATTCGAATTCAAAATTCCCAAAAGTTATGATACAGATAATATTATATGAATTGAACGTAAAATAACGAATTCATATTCCATATTCGGATTTGTAATGTAATGGGTACAGGCAACGCTCAATAAGCTCCTTAACATATAAGCGGCTTACCGGAACACCTCAGGGTTATAACTGCACCAAAGAGAAATGCTACTGAAAGCCTTCAACTCGCTATAATACTTATCATATAGTTAATTGTATTTGTGGGGCAATTAGATACGGACATTTAGCTATGATGTACGGTTAATGAAAGCACCGTTTTGAATATGACTTTTTGGAAAATTATCCAATAAGCAGAACTCGTTTTTTGACAAAGAAAACCTGGAAAGTTTATAAAGTTTTTGATGTAAAAATGTTTCAAATGCTACCAATGAACTGGTTTGATGGCTTAAAAAGTTATATTTTTGACTACATAGAGTCATGCATCACATTCACATTTAGAATCAATGAATGAATGAATTCTTTATTGCACTTTTGATTTGTACACTGGCGAGCTTAATGCCATGGAGCATTTTCTTCCAGCTAACCAGCGGTATTGATGTTAAGCAAAAACTTTTGTAGGTAGTGCCTATATAAATAAAACAGAAGAAAATGGATAAATACATATATACAATACTATAATATATATATATATATATATAATATATATATATATATATATCAGCCTCTAAGAAACACACAGCAGAGCCATGAGCCTCTTCCCAAAAGAAAGTATGGGCACAATCACCACGTCAGCCACCGATGTATTGCTGATTTCAAACTCTGCAAAATCGACACTTCTATCTTTTCCCACATAAGAAACAATACAAGAACATCTCTCAGGTTCACGTTTTCTCACGATATTTTTCTTCACTGTTAACCAATAGTGTACCAATTTAAAACCGTAGAACCTGCGGACATTAGAATAATATTCCACTGGTTAAACCACCAGATCACCATAACTTTACATCAATAATATCAATAAATTCTTATGTGATGAAGCTGAATTTTAATTTCTATCCCTGAGTGATACCTAGCTATGTTTCGTTTCTAGAGTTCTTCATGGACCTCTGCAATTTCCCTGTCTCTCTTTCTCCAAAGATCTTTAAAGCATATGATACGTACATAGCACTTGAAACTACTAGACCCGCTGTCACATGTTGGAACACGCAGATATTTTTTTGGTGTTCTGTTTTGGTAGTTTGCGTATGTTATTGAACCGGAAACAATGCACGAAACAACAACTGGTGTTATAAAGTTACCAAGTGTAGTTAAAAAAACAAACCAATAAAACTTTGGAAATTTGACAAACAAGGCCATTATGTTCTCCTCGAATTTTCCTTTAAACTGGTCTATGAATGGAATAAAGATCGCCACAGAGAGTTCAGAGTAAATAAGAAGCGATCCGCGTGTTTTGAACAGTATTGTATTTACTGGTAGGTATAGTGTTATACTCTAATCGTGTATTAAAAAATAAACCATTTCATCCACCCTTTCATCGCGATATGTGGTTGCATTTTAGTCAACCACACGCGTAACAGTAACAATTGTCGATTTACTAAAAAAAGGGGTTTACTACAAAGGACTTCCCTACTGTAATTATCTGGATTGTAGTTTTGCAAATTGTCCCGAACTTCATAATGCCACAGGAGAAATAATAACCTGTTATTACGAGTTCAATTTTATCCATTATTGTGGCTTGTATTTAATGTTTAAATAAGTGACGTAGTTTATATCTATATAATTTTTATTCTAATTTCATTCAAGTTATAATTTGTTCCGATTTAATAGTGAAGAACGATAATAGCGAAAAAATTTCAATGCCCCGGAACGTAATTTCAACATTCAGTGGAAGACTATTGAGCTATAGATGTAATGAAATAAATGAGGTAAGGCGAAATTTCTTTATAACCCTTAACTTTAAAACTGTCGTCAAGTAAAAAATTAAAAAAAGAAAGTTAGTTCCATTTGACTGATGAAAACTGCACTAATATAATAACAAAATAATTACTTCACTAATTAATACACTAATAAGTATATCACGAATTTTCATTATCTAAGTAACCGTGTACTGAGCGAGTCTAATCGGTGTGTTATGTAATTTTACGTACGTAGTTTGAGAAATTGCCGCTGAAATCTTAAGAGGAACAAGGCCTACACAACATCTCAAGAACACATTCTAGACGAATATATTGCTATCCTGCTTTACCGCAGCTGCCCAATAGAGTGCAAGAGAGACAACTACTATTTCTTTTATGATTGTACCTATATGAAATAATCATTTCATATTATAAAACAAAGTCCTCTGCTGTGTATGTATGTCTGTCTGTTCGCGATAAACTCAAAAACTACTGAACATATTTTAATGCGGTTTTCACCAATAGATAAAGTGATTCAGGAGGAAGGTTTAGGTATATAATTTGTCAAGGTTTTTTTATTACCAGGGCAGGACAACGTCATCCAGGCCCTCTAGTATATCATAATTGCGTATTCCACTGTTTCTTCATCCAAAACTAGATAGATTTTTTTTTCATGGACGCTTTTATTTAGGTATATTTGTGTGTTTTTTTTATATATTCATCAAATTAGTTTGCTGAATGTCCACAGACAGTGATATTTCTGGCAAATTTAATAGTATCCTAGTTCTTACATCAAATTAATGTTGGGGAGAATCGAAATTCAGAAACAAGGCAATGATAAATTTTGTGTATGTGTTATACATTTATTTACTCTAGTATTTACGCCACTCGTGTTTCCTCTTCAGTTTAAAGGAAGATATCTCGTTATGTAATACATACAAGATTGAGCGTTGGATAGATCGAAACGCCTGTTCCATTCAAAGTGTAATTATGGAATTACATATGATCCATTTTGAAGTAAAAACTTAACCCCGTTGTGATTTGAAATTCGATGAAACTTAAACGCAACATTAAAAAGAGACAAGCATATATGTCCATAGGATTAAAGGAACGAGAGAATGAGATAGAATACATTATCGTATATTCCAATGTTTTATCATTACTTGAAGCTTTCACTTGTGCCGTATGTGATATACATACGAAATATACTGTATAATATAATATACACAAGAAAAAGATTTTATTTTATAAAAAAAAAACAAGGATATCCCTTTATTTTCTACAATATTTTGCATTAATATATTTTAAGATTATATAAAATAACTAACGTTACCTGTTTCCTCCTGGCACGTAGCCAAAAGAGATATATTGAAGAGAAAAGGTAAGAGACGCCAGTTTTATGTGAAACATTAATTTTATTCTGACTGGTTATTCCGGTCTCTGAATTAATTTCATTGGTTGCAAATGTTCTCGTAGACACTCGACAAATAAAATAGGCAACGTCAACTGGCTCAAGGACATCAATAGAGGCTATATCTCTGTCGGGCACGGAAATATCATGAAAAATGTGTCTCCGTGTATATTTTTCTACATAAAATTCGGATTTATGCTCAAAATTGTCGAAAGTAAAATAGTAATAAAATGTAATACCATTTTTATTTTAATTTTTAATACACATTCATTAGAGATTTTTATTTTTTAAAAGCCCTATATCACTTAACCTGTCACAAGGCTAGGTCTGACGAGTTAGTGTTTTAAAATACGCCATATCGTGTGAATTTCTTTTTAATCATCTTCTTTATCTTATCCCACCTAAGTAGGGTTGGCATATGTTCTTCTCCACTCTCGCCTATCAAATGGCATCCCAGTATTCACACCTACACACATCATTTTTCACACAATCCATCCACACTTTTTTCGGTCTTCCTCTGCTCTGACTGTCCACCATCATACTCAAAATTTTTTTGTCACATGGTTTTCTTTTCTTCTCATGATATGCCGATACTATGGTAACCTATTTATTACTCCTCAATTTATCAGTCTCTGGTGCTATTTTGAAACATCTGCTATACTCATTCTTATTCTTATCCATTCTAGTTACACCACACATCCACCTAACATTCGCATCTCTGCTACATGTAATTTTCTCTTATTCGTCTCTTTCGTAACCCAACACTTAAATGCATACAGCATGACTGGTCTTATAATAGTTTTATACACCTTCCCCTTGAGTGAATTTCTTCCTATAATATTGAATTTAATTTAATTTAATTTTAATTTAGTGAAATAATAGAAACAATGTTAAAAATGGAGTCGAATTATAGTCGTGATGGACAAGTGGTTTACCCGGTGGAATGTCAAATCGATGTCCGCAGTTTCGAACCCCGGTATGTACTAATGAGTTTTCCGGAATTCGCGTACGTTTACTCATTTACATTGGTAACATTATCGGCTGTCGGTGAGGAAAACATTGTGAGGAATCCTGAACCTGAGAAATGTTCTTTTAGTACCATTGTGTGTGGGAAAACATAGAACTGTCGATTTCTAAGAGTTTGAATTCGTCAATACGTCGTGGACTGGCGTGTTGATTGTGCCCATACCTTCTTTCGATAACTACCGAAATTAAAGTAAACCTAATATATTTGAACTTGTATGCAATTGTTAAAGTTATTGGTTATACAGTGAACACTCATTTATTGTCATTTACGCCAAACCTATACACACACACACATATAAATGAAATCGTAGTATCGAAGCTTGATTGTAATGTGAAACTATGAATAAAATTCGACAGAGAAAAAGTAAGCCAAAGTTATAATTAAAAGATAAGAAATAATTTGGATAAAATGTTTAACTCTCATGAAACTGAGATGACTGAGAGAGAAAATGGGACCAATTTTTCACGGCAACTAAACGTGTCAATTCTGTAAATATTTTTGAAAATCTCACTACCGTCTTCCGTCTAATTTACTCAACCACTTTTTGTACGAAGATTTTTTGAGCCACAATATCTACTTTTTCGTACGGTTTTTCAAAAAAAATGCAACAAAAATGAATTAGCTAAATAGAAGGAGCCCTCGTAAATTGATACGGTTACACGTATACAGTAATTGATTTTTTTATATAAATTGATAGGATATAATTTTCCCCTTATAAATATCTGGATGGGACTTGCGGTACTGTATTATTATTATTGAAGTAAGGGTTCCATGATAGTAATTACGTTTGTGATCATATCGCTGTGATCGGTAGTGTGGGTACGTGCCGGAGCTCCGATATGTGGTTTCAGCACGCGTCTGCACTTTCTTCTAACAACCCAATGAGAATTCTATACTTAAACATATGCGAATTAAAAGGCATAATTTTACTAGACGCTTCTCTGTGAGAACCATTAAACTGTTCATAACCCTAGTATCAAATCAAAGACGTAAGAATCTTCGATACGCTTTTATATGCGGAGATAAATCCGGCATAGCGACTCTAGTTTGTTGCGTTTCAAGACTGACCAATGTACATCTTGTTTTAGAAATGTAATCTTTGACAATACTAGCGGCCTAGCTCGACTTCGCACGGGTGGACATTTATTTTTCAAACATTTTTGCACCCCTCTCCGAGTTTTGTTATTTATTTGTCTATTAGTATTTTGTTTAGATTGTCATTTTTATATTTGTAATCTCTTTTGAATGGAATACCCGATTTGAATAATTCGAAAAGTAATCTATAGGTATTGAAACAGTCTTGAATACTAAATGATTTATTTGGATAAGGATTAATACAAAGGTATAGGTAACATGGTCTGATTTTGGTTAGAATTTCTATCTGCCTTTAAAATGTAAAAAAGTAGCTATAGTGCCATAACTACAACAGTTGACCATATGGTATCGTGAAGTTTTTGTAGCTATTGCTTCTTAATATTGATGCATGTGATGAAAGACATTTTATGGCAAATTTTTTTAAACCTTGATTTATTACATTATTGAAGTTTAAGTAGAAATCTCTTATTTTTTCTAGTATTAAACATACTAGATACAACTACTCTATTAAAGGATAATGTAACATTCCAGTACTGAAATATTTTTATTAAATCGGACCAGTAGTTCCTGAGATTAGCTTGTTAAAGCAAACAAACGATACAGCTTTATAATAATAGTATAGATAGTATAGATTTCAAGACTCCTGCAATGATATTTTTCACAAAAATCTAAAAAATATGGACACGTTAGATTTACATTCTTATTATAATAGGTCTTTACCTATGAAATTGCCGTTCTGCACTACTGGCCGTTTCAAATCAAAATAATTGTTGTTTGGCTAAAAATTCTAATTTCAAATTAATTTTATTTTAAAAACATGGAATTCTTTTTCCAAAAGTAATCATTTCTTTATTGATTAGTGTTACATATTCATCGCATTTCAATCTTTTTTGCCATCATGTATACGTTAAAAATTCGAGTAATTATGGAATATGAGTACCGACGTGACAGCAACGCGGTACAAGCGGCACGCAACATCAACGACGTTTACGGAGCTAACACTACAAACCAACGCACCACCTGTTATTGGTTTGCTCGCTTCCGGTCTGGGAATTTCGACCTGAAAAATGAACCTCGCGGTCGTCCGAAAACTTTGGTCGACAATGGCGAATTAAAGGCGATTGTGGAAGCTGATGATACACAATCTCCGGCTGAATTAGCAGCAGCTTTCGACGTTAGCATCAAAACAATATTGGTCCATTTGCGTCAAATTGGCAAGGTAAAAAAGCTTGACAAATGGGTGCCCCACGAACTCAATGATCGCCAGCGCGAAGTACGCGTCGAGACGTGCCTTGCACTGCTCAACAGACACACAAATGAAGGAATTTTGAACCGCATTGTTACCTGCGATGAAAAATGGATTCTGTTTGATAACCGCAAGCACTCAGTAAGTTGCTTGGATCCTGGTTCAGCACCTAAACAATGCCCTAAACGAAAACTTACCACTAGAAAAGTGATGGTCACTGTTTGGTGGTCTAGCGCCGGTGTGATTCATCACAGCTTCTTACCAAACGGGGTGAGCATTACTGCAGATGTATACTGTGAAGAACTGAACACAATGATGGAGAAGCTGGCACATCTCCAACCAGCATTGGTCAATCGCTCGTCTCCGCTGCTCCTGCACGACAACGCGCGACCTCATACTGCACAGCAGACGGTCTCCAAGTTGCAAGAACTGGGGTTGGAAGTTCTCCGTCATCCGCCCTACTCATCAGACCTTGCGCCTACAGACTACTACTTTTTCCAGAATTTGGATAACTCCTTGGCGGGAAAAAAATTCAATACCCGAGAGGCAGTACCAAATGCCTTTGAAGAATTTGTTGCCTCCCGTCCAGCTGATGTCTTTAAGAAGGGCATCAATAAACTGCCACTGCGTTGGCAAAGATGCATTGATTGCATGGGTGGTTACTTCGATTAATACAAATAAAAAATACATGAAAAAAATTCGTTTAAATTTTTTCGTACAAAACGGCAATTTCATAGGTAAAGACCTAATATATAAATTAACAAATTCTAATAAATGAATTAATATCGTCTGAGAGCAATCAAATGGAACGGAGAAATAACTAATGAATTAAAGGTATGTTAGAAAATTCCGTAATTAATATATTTTTTCGATTGTGAAAATAGACATTTTATTGTGCATCATTCACTTTATCGGACTCATTATAAACTTTATCAGATAACACAATACACTATGAAACAGTTGACGCGTATGCCATGTTCAAACTATATCTGTGCAGACACGAGCTGGTGTGAACTCGTTTGCTGCCTTTAAATCAATAATCGCGCAGAATGGGTAGTTACGGAAAAAATCTTACACTTTTTTCGCTTAGTCCCTATCCGTACCGTGTGATAAGGAATTTCGTTCCAAGAATAAAAAAATAAGTAGAATACAACCATCTACGAAGAATTCCGCATCGAATAGTCTTAGTGGTTCATTGGTCGTTGATGTGATTAAGCCACAAATATACTGTACTTTCATTATATACGTATTAGAAAAAAGGTTGTTCAAGCAAGCCAAGGGTCAATGAAGTTTGAAAAATCTTGCCATTGGCGTGCGTTGAGCCAACGGTTACAGTTATAAGAAGATAATGTGTAGCGTCACTATTTATAAAGATACAAAATGAGACGAAATCGCGATCAGTTGTGAATAATAATTGTTGAAAGGTAAAAAATATGAAGCTCGGCTCGTTCAGACTTATCAGAGGCATATAAGAGTCTCAGAAAAAACGGCTTTGTCGTATTAAACTCGTTTGAACTCAGAAATATATCCAGAAAGGACACTCTGAGGTCGCTCAATGACACGCTGTGTCGCAAAGTAATAAGCGCACTCCAACGCTTGTGTACGACAGGGTTGCCACATCCGTCCTGTTTTCGCAATCCTGGAAATACCAGGATCCTTTAAGATCTTGTATTTTAGAAATCCTGTGTCAATATTGTTATTAAACCCGCGCTTCAAGTATATACATTAGTTGAGTTTCATTTACTCTATTCTCATACCACAGATAACATTTAGCAATCTGCCGGTCATTAATATTTTACTTTATGGCTTTGAGCACAAACTTATCTGATGTTTAATGGCATAAGATGGTAGATATGCCAAACCTAGTGGGGACTGGCTCTCAAGTGCAGTTGTCGGAACAGACTAACAGGTGTTTGGCAACAGATTTTCAGTTCCAGGGTGGTAGCTAGCCAGGCGGACTCAGAAAAAATTCCTACCAACATGTTATAATTTCATGATAACGTTTTCTTTCACCTGAAGCTCCGTCTCAGTTGCGAGGATTCGAACTTACATCCATCGACGTTGTGTAAGATATCAACTAAGTCATCAAAGCTTCAAAACTATACAGCGTCCTGTACTAGCATTTCAACAGTCACATCTTGTTTTGCATAATTTGGGAACAGCAACCCTAGTTACAAGAATAGAACTACTTGATAAGTATATTATATACATATGTGAACGGTGTAATATGTTTACGCGAGGCATCAAGAGATGGCGCTTGTTAGAATATATACAAAACTAAAAAGCGGTGTCAAGAATAACATACGACTACGTATAAGGCACGAAACTGTACTTAAATTTAAGGTTTCATTATATGTCTCAACAAACCGATCTCGTCGTTTTATTTTCGGGAGGACCTCAAAGTAGGCGGTTCAATATGAAATATAATGACCATTTACCAGCGACTCGGCTACGACAATTTCGAATAATTTAAATGGACAGCAAAATAAATAAATCTGTACACAGACGCATTGTCTTTGATTGGTATGAGACTATAAAAAAGAGAAACAGAAAAATATTTATTTGTCTATGAGTCTATTTCGAGAATGCGTGATCAATTTATGAGAAATTTTTTTTTATATGTTTATTGTAAACTGCTAGTGCTCAATGTCTCACGCACACTTTCTGTGATATTATGTACGATTCGTTGTTGTTATTAGCTATTATAGAGTGGATCAATATGTGAACGATGGTGATGTTTGCAATTGACTCACCCGTGTATTACTGTGTACATCCACTTAAAACGATTGTAACGTGTAATGTATTGTAAATATATATATATGTACATTAGAATGATTTAAAAGAATCGACATTTTTTTTTCTCTTAAATATATCGAAAATATTGTCGGAAATGATGAAAAAAAATATCATGTGAAAACCACAGCCCTTAATATTAATATTAAGATATGCCGCATGGTAAATTTCAATTTCCCGTATTATTAACATGGGGAAGCTTGTTTTTTTGAGTTTAGAATTTTATTACTATTTAATGGTTCTACAAATATGCTAGACCAAATAATAATCTTGTATAAAATTGAACGCTCTACAAAAAAGCTAAGTTATAATTTTTTGATAAACCGACGCGTTTGTTTGCCTGTGTATTACCTTATTTATTCTAAATTATACAACGGATTTTGATATGGTTTTCACTGTCGTTTAGAAAATCTCTTCCGAAATCTTTATATGTATTTACATATACCGTTGTATTATATTCATATAAAGTAGAGTAAAGTGGATATAATCTAATGAAGTCATAAGAAGTTCTAAAATTAATCATGCCTGATAAACCTTATGTTCTACATAAAAAGAATGAGCTATATAATTGTACATCTTAAAAATGCCTATAGAAAAGTCTATAACGGTGTCTGTCTGTTTCCTAAGAACTCACAGTAATCAATTTCGGTGTTATTACAAAAAAGTTAAATACGTATTGAATACTTGCTTTAAAAAAGTTCGGACACGTATGTATTCAATGCACCGCGCTTGCCGACGGCGGCCGCGGCAAGATCGGGTTATGCTTTTTCGCAAGTCTAACCTAACTTAACCAAACAGAGATAGAAGAGCGAGATGTCGAACGTTCGGCGAGCGCGGTGCATTTAATACGTAAGTGTGCACACTTTTCTAAAGCAAGTATTCAATACGTATTTAACTTTTTTGTAATAACACACTTTATTTTTTGGGTATTCTTAAAAAAGATTGGTTATCTGTGACGCTGTTTTGATAAATGTAGTGTTAATTTTTATCTAATTAAATACTATAGTTACGCTTTACTTAATTTAGATTAAAACCAACCTTTACAATACATAATTCCAATGAATATTTTAGAAGATATCACAGATTTAAAATACCGTGCGACAAAGAAAACGAGTGTGTCGTAAAGACACATAATAGAAGTGAGGCTTCTATATTACAACGAAACATTTTAATTAAAAAAATACAACAGAAAGCCAACCTCACGTGATGTTCCCAGGCGGTCACCCATCCAAGTACTGACCGCGCCCCACTTGCTTTACTTGGCTGATCGGACGAGAACCGGTGTGTTCAAAATTCTACCCTACACAGTGTTTATCTCTACTACTTTTCAGCACACAGAAAGGTTGCCGATCAGAATTTAAAGCCCCCTTATAAGCATTTTCACTTCAAATATTAGTACATTGAACCCATGTGAGGCCAGGGCAGTTATCTAGTACTATGTTAATATCACATTTTGTTGACGCTCTGGTTTGCTCACCGTATAGTTTGTTGTAATTGATTTTTAAGAGCTAAACTCCAATCATTATTTTGATGTAATCTTAAGGGTTAAACTCCAACCATTGTGTAATGTTATATCCATGATCAACCAACTATATCTGCACTAGTATTTGTAAAAAATATAAACGCACGGACAGAAGTACAAATTTATTAATATAGATATTGTGTTTACGTAAACTAAGAACCAACAATAACATTGGCTAAAGGTAATATTACCATTTTGATAAACTTGAAAGACTTTGAAATAAGTAAATCTGTAACAATTTTCATTATCCGATGTTTGTTACAAATACAGCGAATTGTAATCGAATAGTCTGTAAACAAATTAATTGTTCATTTGGGAGTTGTTTATGGTTTTTCATTTCTACTAGCTCTTGCCCCCAGTTTCGTTCGCGTTAATGTGGACTTCATCTATCTTTCAGAAACAATGATATTATAACTAAAAGCTGTATATACGTTACCTACTAGATATTTTGACAAAACAATTGACACGATAACGCACACATACATAAAGTGTTATTGTAACGTCACACTGTCTTAGATAAAATTTGGAAGTAAGATGCCATATTCACAATATTAGTGGTGAAAAAAAATAGTTATATGTTGCGTAGATATGGGTGGATTGACGGGGCAGCCGTCAGAAATAAGCTAGTTAGCCCAAGTTTTAACAAAGCGCTGTCGAAGCGCTTATGACATATCTATAGCTTTTTAGTTATAACTAGCGGGCGCCGGCAGACGTTGTCCCGCCCTAATTATGAAAAAATCCTTGACAAATTATATACTAAAACGTTCCTCATCAATCACTCTATCCACCGGTGAAAACCGAATGAAATTCCGTTTGGTAGTTTTTGAGTTTATCGCGAACAGACAGACAGACAGACGCGGTAGGGGACTTTGTTTTATACTATGTAATGATATCATTGTTCAGGAACACTAGCTCCTCTAGATAAAATATATCCTATATCCTTGCCAACGTGTATGCAAAATCTCACGATGATCGGTTGAGTACTTAATGCGTAAAGACGTACCAAACAAATAAACTAACATTCGCGTTCATATTATTACTAAGGATTATATATCTTTATTATTGTACCAGGTGACTGTTTAAAGGTTAACACCCTTCAATTGTGGGGTAGTTCATGGTTACATTTAACATATAAAATAATAATATTAAAACAAATACTAATAAACAACAAAGATAACCTTGGTTAAAGTTTTTTCTAAAACTTATAAAAGTATGGGAACAATACTTTTAAAGGTAAAAATCATACCTAGCTTTAATGAACAAAATACAAGGAGAGCTTTTCAAGGTTAATCATTACGTAACTGCATATCGTGGGAACACCGCACGGTCGAATAAAGGGCAGCGAGGCGTGGGTCGAGGTGCGGGACGCAGCCCGGAGTGCGTGATACATTTATTACACCAGTTCGTTTTCACGTAAATCATTTGATGTTGAGTGTATATCAGTTTTGCGTTTCTCGAGATAATTAGGTCAAATATTAAGCACTTATTTTTTTAAATTGATTTAGAACGAGAAGCAACTCTTGAGTAATCTGTGAGAGTATTGCAACTATTTAACCACCCATGCTGTATATTGTAACTAGCTGACCAGGCCTTGCATTGCTATGGCTCAGTTAGAAATACAAAGTTAAAATGTGCCGCCATCTATGAGATATCTATAACAGTCGGTACTACAATTTTCTGTCAACAAAACTAATTTAAAGCGCCATCTGTTCGAGACTAATGAAACTTACAATCAATGATAATAATCATCATAGACATTAATTTAAGTTGTAATTTAAAAATATTGAGGCCCCTAATCCAAATATAAATTATCCTATCTCTCAAGTTGGATCAAATCACTACATATTATAAAACAAAGTATTCCGCCGCGTCTGTCTGTCTATTCACGATAAACTTGACAATTACTGAGCAGATTTTCATGCGGCTTTCATTAACAGATAACGTGATTCACAAGGAAGGTTTAGGTATATAATTTGTGAAGATTTTTTGTTAATTAGTTGAAATATAACGATAAATGTTGAAAGTGTTGGAAAAAGTCAAGCCGCCTGGGAGCTTTCGTCGTAAACGCTGTCTAAACCACACAAGCAAGGTCGTGGGAATCAGCTAGTTATGCCAACTTTCATGAAGATTGGTTGAGTAGTTTCAGAGTTCAAACAAACAAACAAACATCATGACACTGGTATTGTATATATTTAAATAAACTCACACGGAATCAGGGGACTGGCTAGTAATAAAAAAAAAAATTAACTACATTGAAACATAAAACAGATATACATCCGATTGTCTATACGAGGTAATTCGAACTGACCGATGCTGGATGTCGAGTAAAGTTCCCATGTACTTAATTAGTGCTGTGTAATTCAGCGGAATGCGATCTACGTATCGCGCCAAATTGTCCGGAAGCCACTGACCTTCAAACCCAAATAATAAAACCTCGATTCCCGTTAGAAAACAATTGCCTCTAATTTGGATCATTCATTTTATTAATTAACTTCTTTTAGGTCGTATTGAAGTTACTTAAGCTTAATTATCAATTAATAAATAATTTAAGTTTAGTAATTGACATAAAAAGCTATATATTCATATCTGTAAGAGACGCAGTAGTTTTCGTAAGGGAGAGTGGTCACTTAGCATAACTTGGTCGAGCGGTTTTACCGGCGGAATATCGCTTCAATGTCCGCAATTTGCGTACATTTACTCATTTAAATTGGTAACATAATCGGCTGACGGTGAAGAAAAACACCGCGAGGAAATCTGAACCTGACGAACGTTTTATTTTTGGTATTACCACTTGTGGGAAAATAAAGAATGGTGGATTTCTCGGAATTTGAAATCGCCAATATGTCGTGGGCTGGCGTGGTAATTATGCCCATACGTCCCTTCGGGGAAAAAAGGCCTTTGGCCCAGCAATGGTATACTTTTGCAGGACGATGTTATTATTGTTATAAGCTATACGTATATCTCTGTTTCGTATAATGAAAATACCATCATTTAGATTGATATTCAACAATTTGCAGTAAAACAGTCAAATATCTATACATATAATAAGAATGTAAATCTAACGTGTCTGTACATTGTAGTTTTTTTGTGAAAAAAGTTGTTGCATGTGTCTTGGAATAAGTAATAAAATAATTTTCAATCATCTTTAGAAATGTCTGTCTATCTGTTAGTTTGACCAAGCATCACTGCTAAATTACTAAAAGAAATCATAAAACATATCCTTGAGTAACATTTAGTCTTTGTTTCATTAAAATCAGTTCACTCTATCAAAAGTTATCGTAGCTTTTAATGACGCCGTGACTTAAGTACGAGAAAAAAGTAAATAAGTAAATGGACTTAATATATTCAGATGATTTTACTAGTCACCGTTTTTTACATTAGGTTCCACGCGAACGGAGTTATGAGCACAGCTAGTAAATAATAAGAGTGTAAACAAAGAAGATATCGTTGCTATCGAATTACTACTAATAATAAAGCGATAGGTATCTAGTCAACCATTTTTATTTTATTTATCGAATAAACTTTACGAAATAAGTTGCGTAAATGTAATATGTGGTATAAAACTCGAACAAAATATCTTGGTAACATTTCTTAACTCGTAAGAAACCGAAAGACGCGTAATATGAACTCTCGGAACTGGATTGTAACTTATTCCCTTTGAGATAAACAGCTTTTTTATTTACATCCGTCTTGATACAATTTATCTACCTATCTCTCTCTCTCTTCCTGGCTGTTAGTCCCACATGATGGTGGGGTCAGCCTTCCTTTAAAAGAAGTAAGCTTTTCTTCTCCACTTCGCTCTGTCTCTGACATCACATTCGGAATCTTCGCACTCCTTCATATCTTTCAGAACTACACTCTTCCAATTTGTTTTGGGCCTGCCTCTGGATCTCTGACCCTGAAGGGACAGTTGTAATGCCAAATTTCCCACGTAGTCTGGTGGCTTTCTCTTTACGTGACCATACCATCGCAGCCTATTTTATCTCTCTCTACTAATTTATCTACCTATCTATTTATATATAATCTATAATAATGGTTTTATAAAACAAAGTCGCTTTTTCGTGTCTGTTAGCGTGTTTGTTACCTTAACTCTTCTAAACTACGCAACCGATTTTGATACAGTTTTCACGATTATTTAGAGAACTTCGTGCGAAACGTTTATATATTTAATATTGATATTTACAGTTCATCAAAATTATAGAAACTCCGTAATAATCTTCATACACACTTTTTTTCTAACTCGTAATATAAAATTTATTGTATCTATTAAAGCTATTTATTGAAATGATAAGCATCAAAGAGCAGTTTAATCTACATGATATGCCCAATGTATCTAAAGTATTTAATTTTATAATACTAGCTGTGTCCGCGACTTCGTCATACATATCTACTTTTCTCTCGTACTTAAGTCGTGTCGTCATTATAATTACAATAACTTTTGATGGGGTGGACCGATTTTAATGACACAAATACCAGACTTTCACCGTGAACTCAGTACTTTAGCAGTGATGCGTGTTAATACAAACAGACAGACAGACGTATAGACTGACAGACAGACATTTCCAAAAATGATTGAAATGTATTCCATTATTTATTCCTAAACACAAAAACACAAAAATTGAAAAGGAACAGACATGTCAGATTTACATTCTTATTATATGTAAAGAAATAGCAGACGCAAGTTTTCTATCGTGTTTTTTCATTCACTAAATTCGACGTACATAACAGAATATTATCATTGGATCTGTAATTTGTCTGATAATAAGGTACTCTTTTGTAAAACAATCTGGTCTATAAGGGATACCCCCTTATAGGCAGTACTCTATAACCCGACAAATTCGATAGTTCGATACTGCCTTGCAAAGCGTTTCTCAGATTACCGGGGGTCCACTGTAACAATATATGAATCAAATAGTTCCTGTAATACAGCATATAGCAATTTAAATGTCGAGCAAACTCGTAATACGGCCCGGAGTTGAGTAAACTATGTTTGTTACTGATGAAACTTATTGTTTATCTCATTTGGTTTAAATACATTCTGTAACGGGACTAGAGCATAAGTAAACACTTTAATGTATAAATTGCAAAAGCAAATCTTTTGAGTATTTAAGCACCATAAAAGTAACTAGTAATTGAAACATATTTGTTTATCTGCTTTTTGTTAGTTTCTTTCTGTAACTATCAGTAATATTAATATTACTAATCCAGTGGCATGATGTTTGTCCTCGATGAATTCTAAAATTACTCATCCGATCATCATGAAAGTTGGTATTTATGTATAATTTGGTCCAACTCGAGCTATAGGATAATTTATATTTCGATTAATGGCCTCAATATTTTAATTTACGAATTAAATTATTGTCAATGTTGATTATTGTTATTAACTATAAGTTTTATCAGTCTCGAACAGATGGCGCTTTAAATAAGTATCTTCACAGAAACCAGTAGAATAGACTGCTACAGATATTTCATAGATAGAGCCACGTTTCAATTTTGAGAATAGTATACCATAATGTTAATTTAACATGTAATAACTGAACCACAGCAACGTGTTGCCGGGTCAGCTAGTATTTGATAAAAATGATTGTTGTATTATATAAATTGTTCATTAGGAACGTTGTATTATATAGCATATTATCTACCATCACGTTATAGTCCTTGGAACCAGAGCATTTGCCATACAAACTTAGACCAGAAAGCACCCTAAGACAGCAGCAAACGTGATAATCGTGTAGACGGGTCGTGTAACGCGACATCAAATATGGGAGACTGTGAATTGATTGATCGCCCGACGAGAACTCAAAATTACTGAGTAGAATCGAACTGTGAACGCCTATGTCGGTAAAGTAGTATGCTGTGCGGCTCAGTCGAGTGGTCGTTTTTTTAAGTAGCTGTCGCGTTATATATACCGTCCACTTGGGGTTTTTATAGCGCAGTATAATTGGTATCTGCAATTAACTTTAACGATTAAATTGCCTATATCGAACCCTTTAGCTCTTCTTGCTTACAGAACGAATACCAGTATATTAGTAAGCTACAGGGTTTGAGTAAAAAAGTAGTTTAAAAAATGCTGAAAGGTCGGGGCATTCCACGTGAAGCGGACAACGAAAATTTGAGGTTCTGAATTTCGTTCATATTGAGCCTAATGGGACTTGTAGTAGGTATGATTGCGAATACATTTTTTTTCTCTCTCTATCATGATTATTTGTCAAGTCATGGGCTTCTAAAGAACAGTTATGTTTGAAATTTGGAATTAGTTTTTCGAATTGAACAAATTTACAATAATATATGAAACGCAGCTATTTATATAGAAGATTAATTGCTCCTTTTGAAAATAAATCGAAACTTGAAAAAATAATGTACAAAACTGGAAGTAAAGTTTTTAAAACTATATTTTAGTAACTTGTGCGAACTTTCTAAAACTTTCTTTTGTATGAATACATAGCTTAAAACACACGAAAAATATACAACAACTTTTAAAATGGGCAATGCTTTACTTAAGGAGATAGATCGATGAATGTTCACACATGTCGCACTGCGCTGAGGTGTGAGTGACCCTCATGGCACAATAGTAACCACATAGTATCGATTGGCTTTTTACATTGTATTCTAATTCCCAGGTGTTCGTAAATATCTAAATACAGTGGACACTTAAAATCACGTGAAATATGTACCTGTATGCTACTTCATGCTGATAATTTAAATTTGTAATAAACTTTATGTTATTTTTAGGTCTTTTTTCCTCATTCGAGCAGATTCTACCGGCTCTTAATCTTGATGGATTTTTACTTCGTAAGTTAGATTAATCAGTATAATATTAATGGGATCGCTGTGATGAACATGTTTAATCTGCTAAGAAAAAGGCGACGGATATTACTTTTTTTTCTGTAAAAAAAATCTTTGTCACAAAATTAACTAGAGATCACTCCAGTGATGAAAATTCTATATTAATTTATTTTTTTAATTAGAACATTATGGAAAACTTTTTTGTCTAATATATAATACTAGCGGGCCCGGCAGACGTTGTCCCGCCCTGATTATGAAAAAATCCTTAACAAATTATATACTAAAACGTTCCTCATCACTCACTCTATCCACCGACAGACAGGCAGACAGACGCGGTAGGGGACTTTATTTTATACTATGTAATGATACCTTTGTATACTGTATATGTTTTTTTTAAGCGAAAACTTCTATACGCGCGTTGAATGGTATTTTTGGCAGTAGATAAACTTATGATTTCGCGTCATGACGTGCTAGGAAGCGTGACCGACCGTGATGCGCTTGCGCGGCTTGCTTTAGACTAGCGAAACATAATATAGCGGCCTGTGTACAGTCAATATTGATATTATGTATTGAGATTATGCAGTCTATTATGTTTAATTTATTAATTAAATGTATATTCATAATGATAAGGACTGCCAACTTAAAACGATAGAATTTAAACTGTGCTGTCTCTTGATTTTTTAAATAACGCAATAATTTGTGAATTATTTATATTCCATAATTTGTAAATTGAAATTATTATAGTCTTCCTTTCACATCTATTGGCACTACGAATAATAATTATTTACTTTTTTATACAGTTTACTAATTCATCAAACATATGATAGGCTGAGCAATCTCAATACAATATATCAATATTAAATTTGAATGGGTTCTTATACTACGTGTCGCTAGTCTGACGAAAGCCGCACAAGCGCAATACGGTCGGTCACGCTTACTAGCATGTCATGAGGCGAAGTTATAAATTTATCTTCTACTTCAAACGAAGTCGCGAGTTAAAGTTAGCGGGCTGAAGCTAGTTATTTCTATGCGGTTAATTGACGAAAAAAAAGCTTAGAATTATCAGGTGAGTAGGACACATATATAATTAGCTTCACTAGATCAATCGGATTTGTATACGCGGAATTGTAATAAACAATGATATTAACAAAGTTAATTGACTTATGTCGATGTCGATAACGAGCAACGTACAAAGGGCGATTTAAACCGCTTACTATAGACCTTACGGATTGTATGCGATCAACGTTCGTCCGGCACTAACAGGATTTATTAAAAAAATTAAAACGGGCAATTTTTTAAATGCATACAGTATACACAACATTTTTGAAGTGAAAACTTCTTCAGGCGCGTTTAGTTATATTTTTGGCAGGAGATAATGTTAAGATTTCGCGTCATGACGTTACATACCCGTATGCAAGTAAAGCGTGACCGAGCGTACTGAGCTTGTGTGGCTTGCGTCAGACTAGCGACATTTAATATAGCGGCCTGTATATATCTAATCAATTTTGGCAGGAGATAAAGTTATGATTTCGCGTCATGAAATAACATACTCGTATGCAAGTAAAGCATCACTGAGCGTATTGAGCTTACGCGGCTTGCGTCAGACTAGCGACATGTAATATAGCGGCCTGTGTACATCTAATCAATTTTGGCAAGAGATAAAGTTATAATTTCGCGTCATGACATAACATACTCTTATGCAAGTAAAGCGTAACCGAGCGTATTGAGCTTACGCGGCTTGCGTCAGACTAGCAACATTTAATATAGCGGCCTGTGTATATCTAATCAATTTTGGCAAGAGATAAAGTTATAATTTCGCGTCATGACATAACATACTCTTATGCAAGTAAAGCGTGACCGAGCGTATTAAGCTTACGCGGCTTACACCAGACTAGCGACATTTAATATAGCGGCCTGTGTATATCTAATCAATTTTGGCAGGAGATAAAGTTAAGATTTCGCGTCATGATATAACATACTCGTATGCAAGTAAAGCATCACTGAGCGTATTGAGCTTACGCGGCTTGCGTCAGACTAGCGACATGTAATATAGCGGCCTGTGTACATCTAATCAATTTTGGCAGGAGATAAAGTTATAATTTCGCGTGATGACGTAACATACTCGTATGCAAGTAAAGCGTAACCGAGCGTATTGAGCTTACACGGCTTGCGGCAGACTAGCGACATGTAATATAGTGGCCTGTGTATATCTAATCAATTTTGGCAGGAGACAAAGTTATGATTTCGCATCATGAAATAACATACTCGTATACAAGTAAAGCGTCACCGAACGTATTGAGCTTGAGCGGCTTGCGTCAGACTAGCGGCATGTAGTATAGCGGCCTGTGTACATCTAATATTGATATTTTGTATTGAGGTTGTGCAGCCTTTTATATATTTGATTAATAAATAAACTGTATAGAAATGTATACAATTATTGTTGGGAGTGTCCATGGATGTGAAAACCAGACTAAAGTTAATAGTTTCAGTATACAATTAATAATATTTAAGTGTTCAATACTCTACTTTGAGTTTTCACTTCCGTTGTCAGTCGTTCTGATTGTCTCTACTTTTTTTAAATTTTATTTTTGACAACCAATCTTCCAATTATTACTGCCATTGTACCAAGTAAGTGAAAATATTTCAAGTGTCTTATGATATTTTGAATGTTGTAACAAGATCGTGGCTTCGTTAGAGCTTTTCAGGCAATTTTTGTGGCATCTCAGAATTAATGTACCGTGCTATTATTTCCCATTCATTTCACTTATGCACAATAACCGAACTATATTGCGTAAAATGTAACCAATATTACAAAATATAGAATCAAATAACACAAGATTATGAATCATTATTATTATTACATAGTATAAACAAAGTTTTCTGCCACGTCTGTCTGTCTGTTCGCGATAAACTCAAAAACTACTAAACAGATGTACATCCTGTTTTCACCAGTCTATAAAGTGATTCATGAGGAAGGTTTTGGTATATTATTTGTCAAGGGTTTGTGTAAATTGGTTGAAATACAACGATAATTGTTGGAAAAGTCGGAAAAAGTCAAGCCGCCTGAGAGGTTTCATCCAAAACGCTGCGTAATATTCTTTTGAGATATAACAAAACAATGTATGTTGGAATATTTCCCTTCTATAGATCTACAAAGAAGTCTGTGAGGGCATATATTTATCTTTTAAGGATAGCCTACTATACCCATCATATGTTCTAAAAAAACGAAGACGTACAATTCAAAAGCAGTTTAGACGGATACAGTGTTAATAATTATCAACTTAAATACGTTAGTTACGAGTTATTGAGCATTTCATGCACACTCAGATATAATTCTTCCGTCTGTGTGACGATTGGACAGATTTTGAAGAATTTTTTGTGTGTCCATCGGATTCGACGATGGTTTAGATTCACAATTGAACCCGGTAGTTTGCCTTGCGTTCGGATAGTAGGTTTTTTTTATTATCACAGTGGCGCAACAATCAACATCCGTCTGGCCCGCTAGTGAAGGCTAAAAGCAACTACATGACAGACTAATGCCGTCAATACCTCTACACGGTATTTATGCGCAAAAGTTTAACACACTAGCTAGTGAATTTGTTTCATAACAAATATCTGTGGATTAAATATGGGGTGTATTTTTTTATTATATAAGTTATTTGTTTATTGTAATGATTTATAAAGTAATTATAATTTATTGTCTACCTTTGTTGAAGATTAACTAGCGGTAGTCCAATGGTCAAAATTCGACCGTAATGAGGAGTCTTCGATCAACAATAACAACTGAGGAGTATAAAGTGTTTTCCTCACGTCTTAAGATATAGATATCATTACCTGTATTGTATACATATATTGTAGATTATAGAACAACTATGACGTAAGAAAACTTATAAACAAAGGCTTCGATTGGTCGAGAATATTAAAAAAGACTACGTATATCCCGTGATAGCTATATCTACTTTCATGCCGCGCTGTTTTTACGATTAATCAGATATGAAAAAGTCCGCTACATTCTATTGCTATATTGTTGCTGTTAAACTATTAAATACTAATTGCTACCCGCTACTTACAGTGTGTTTATACCTTCATAAACTATTTAAGGTACGTTATTTTCGTGTGTTCAAACCTTTTATGCAAACAAGCTCTTGACTGAATTTTGTCAAACTTCTTTGAAGGTTATATCTTAACCAATTGAAACTATTATATATCATACTAGCAGGCCCGGCAGATGTTGTCCCGCCCTAATTATAAAAAAATCCTTGACAAATTATATACTAAAACCTTCTTCATGAATTACTTTATCCACTGATAAAAGCCGTATGAAAATCTGTTAAGTAGTTTTTGAGTTTATCGCGAACAGACAGACAGAGAGACGCGGTAAGAGACTTTGTTTTATGCTATGTAATGAATGTTGTATAAACTATATTGCTATAAAATTTCATCAACATCAGTTTAGTGGTTTTATACGCAAAAGTTTAACAAACTATATCCGTACTCATGATCTTTCTTGTTTGTAATATTAATAGGGCTAACCAATACAATATGGAAACGATTGTTTAACATAGAATTAACGAAGGAAACGGCAGTACTCAAATCTATCTTCTATATATAAATTATAGTAACGGCTTTCAAATGACCATGCGTATTTTGTAATTCACGGCTGTGGGTATAACTGCTTACAATATTTAGCCTCTGACAACAGACTTTTCAATTAGAAAATTTCACGTCAATCGTAATATGTTTCCCAAATGAAAATAATTGTTGGAACACATAATTAGAAATGAAATACGTATGAAAGGTATAGAGCTAAAACGCTTACAGTGTCTTAACACGTAATACGACCTCCTTATTATATTAGGTCTTTACCTATGAAAATGCCGTTTTGTATGAAAAAATTTAAACGATTTTTTTTCATGTATTTTTTAATTGTATTAACACGCTGACCTCTAACAGCACGAGGTGCTGACACAAGCAATACGAGTTCTACATCACCATGAGAACGTTCCAGATGTCAGTGGTCTCTACTCATAAGTCGAATCCTTTCAGGTTATTTTTAATTGTAACTAATACATTTAGAGGTGCACACTTTTAGAGGTGGTAGAGCCACGCTGAAGCTATTACCGGTTTCAGCATGAATGGGTCGGCTCGTCCGGGGTACTACTACCCTCTCACAGAAAACCGACGTGAAGTAACAGTGCTTGCATTGTTGCGTTCCGTTCGGTCAGTGAGAGCGCCGGAGGAACACGCCCCCTCCCCCATCCCATCCCATCTCCGCGTCCCCTCACCCATACACAGGCTGGCAACGCATTAGCGACTCCCCTGGTGTTGTTAGTGTCTACGGACGGCGGTGATCACTTAACATCAGGTGACCCGCCTGTTCGTTTGCCTCCTATGATATACAAAAAAAACATTATAATTCGACTTATAGCCACACGAAGAGAACCTAGAAGAATGATTACAGTAAAGTCACCACATATTAGAAAACAAATTTCTCTGCTACGTCTGTCTGTTGGCGTTAAACTCTTAACCTATTGAAGGAATTCTCATGCGGTTTTCACCGGTAGATAAAGTGATTCATGAAGAAGGTTTCGGTATATAATTTGTCAAGGTTTTTTTATTATTATCAGGGCGGGATAACGTCCACTGGTCGCGCTAGTTTTATATAAATAAGATTAAAAAACAGGAAACGATTACTAGTAATATAAAATGTGTTTAACCCTTTTGTAAAACAAACTAAAAGGTTATATAACCATAATTTCTCTTAGCCTAACAAAGATTTAAAATGCCATGGAGATTCAGAACTTATAGTTTTTGAATTTTTTAATAGACTATAAAAAATATCCGTGGACATTTTTACTAGGAAATAAGATTCATTAGTAATTTCCACTGTTTTAAATAATGTAAATACGTGTACAAAGACTCTAAATGTATCATAAAATCATTACTACCATTGGAATTAATAACAGCTATGGCCATACGATTATATATACGCAAAGGTTTCAAAGTCACGCCTTTGTGGATAAAAGAGTTTACCGTATAAAACGATACGCGGTTAACCGGGAGCGAGTGAAAATAAACAACACAACAGAGACACGTTGCCTTTCTGGAATTAGGTAAAAGCCATATTTCGCTTACGTAACAAACTTATTTTTAAATTTCCAAATGGGGCTTTCAAATGGATCTTACGTAGTCAGATGTAGCTTTTGTCATTTGCTACGCAGCCACTCAACAAGCGAGTCACCGTGGCGTAATAACAACGTGGTCTGGCAAGAGTGTCCTGACAATTTTGTAAACAAGTGCACTACGACAATGAATCCTGAGTCTCTATATATAAAGTCTATTTTTATTTGAAAGTCTCTCTTCGAACAACAATTGTTATGCTCAAGCAGTTGCATTTGAGAGTCATTCTATATTATAACTTTAGCGTGTAAATCTTTTCTTAGTTTATAATAGTAAAGTGTCCGTTTCTAATGCAAAAATTACAGGGTTTTCCTAATTTGATATATTATTTGATAATTTGATTCTTCCGGCTAATCTATACTAATATTATAAAGTTGTATATTTTTAAGTGGTCCGATTTGAAATTCTTTCAGTGTTAGATAGCTCATTTATCGAGGAAGGTTATAGGCAATATATCATCACGCTGCGTCTAACAGAAGAGGAGCACTTATGAAGAATGTTTCAAAATCGGGGTTCTTTTGATGTGAAATATCTATAGGCGAGGGTAAACCTAATTGTTGGCGTGGCGAGATGTGGTGACGCAAAACACGAACTTTACACTATTAACGAAATACTCAAAAACATTTGCAACCCTATTTGTATAACCATAAGATTCAAATTGTTTTGTCGGCCACTCGTTCTACTAATGTTCCGTGGCACGCGTCGACGACCTAGCGCCCTTTGATAAATGCCGCTAAACATACCGCGCCTGCGTCTAGTTGATTTTTTTTATTTAATAAAAATGAATATTTATGTAAGGAAATGAATAAACAGTCATTATTTTATGGAACAAAGTTGTAATGATTTATCTTTTCATTATGCCAAAGCTGATTCCTGTCGCTATCTGTTCTTTTTGGCATATAACTTATACAAAACAATTTCGATGTTTCACATCTTCCAGGCGTCCCGTGACGACTCTATTTTTTTCCTTTTGAGAGCTTCCGCTGCGTGTTAGAGTTAGTCCAAACTAACTATTCCACCCGGACGAATTCGCGGGAAGAAGCTAGTCGGTGTATAAAACGGTCATATTGATTATGATGGGGTTTTCACTGGCAGATAGCTGGTATCACAGGAAGATATTATATAATATAAGCTACTATAATTTGAGTGAAAATAGAGGTCCGTGAAAATATAATCCTGTTTATAAATGCGAGCATTGGCGGCTGCTAATATTTTATACGAATTGCACTGTAATATTTTAAGTAATACAGTAATGATTTTTTTTTTTAGGTAAAACAATCTTAGTATCTACAAAAAGTTCTGTGAAATCATAAGTTACTACAAACAATGTATTTTCAATAAGAGAAAAAAGACAAAATAGAGTTTCTTGCAAACTCTTCTAGATGATTGGAATAATCTTCGAAACATAAGACCCTTTTCAACTATTTTTGATATTTTTTTTTGTTTATTTAAGAAAACTTACAGCTAACACTAATGAAATAACAAATAAGTCAGATACAAAGGCTAATTACAAATTTTCACTTATAAAAAATATTAATAAACATAAAAAAGACAGCTGTAAAAACATGATTACATACACAAAGTTAATATTATAGAAAAAATATCTGTATATACATAGTCTAAGGCATGATATGCTATGTGAAAAGAAATCTAGATTATCGTCTAAAAAATAAAAATATTAACATGCTCGCTTCAGAAAGGCATGTGTACGTGCATACTGGTAATATATATTCCAAAGCCACTTCTAGTTGCGATCGTTTAAATAGTCTGTTTATCGTTTAGTGTAATATAAAGTAGTTTGTCGACTCGTAGGCGACAGTCGCGCCACTCGACCGACTTCATCCCCAAGTCCCGGACCGATTTATTCTTTAGGGGAAACGCGGTCAGCGAGACATATAAAGAATACGTTACAAAAAGGAATATGTTGCTATCGCACCTTACTCGTACGACCGAATAGAGAGCGAGAGAGACAACTACAGCTTAGAATGATCACCCTATTAAACGTGAGATACTTTCTGACGATCGCTGGATATTTGTTGCTCTTTAACACAAATAACTATTCAGCGGAATTAGATGAAACGTATAGAGCAAAATAACAGAATAACACATTGTACAGTAATCGGTACTTCTTGTTGGTAGAGTTAATATTAAACTAGCGGGCCAGGCGGACGTTGCCCCGTTCTGGTGTTGACGTTGCTAAAAATCTTAGATCGCTATTACATCTACCGGGTCCAATTCTGAATCTAAACCATTCTTGAATCCACTGGAACACATGCAATTTTTTTTATCAAAATCGGTCCAACCTTTTTGGAGGAGTTCAGTCACATACACACGGACAGAAGAATTATATATATATAAAGATAAAGATAAGAATGTGCATAAAATGCTTAATGTAACTAACATATTTGAGTTAACAAGTATTAATACTGTATCTACCTAAATAGTTTTCGAATTGTAAGTCACCATTTTTTTTAAAGATATAATGAGTATAGTGGGTTATCCTTAAAAGATACACTCATGCCATCTCAGATTTTTTTGTAGATTTATAAGAGAGAAATACCCCACCATGCCTTGTTTTGTTATATCTCAAACGGCCTTAGGCAGCGTTTTGAAGAAAACTCCCAGGCTGCTTGACTTTTTCCGACATTTGCAACAATTATTGATATATTTTAACCAATTTACACAAAACCTTGACAAATTATACAAATTTGGCCAGGCAGGGCGGGAAACTCGAGCAGTGAAGGTGAGCGTTGATGCGCATCTCAAAGGGGGCCTCCTTAAACCTACACCTGGGTCGCAAGTCCTGGGAATTGCTCTGAGTTTCTCCCTCTGCCACACGATGGACCCGGCACACGCACGGTGAATCCATGGAAGGCTAAGAAGTTCGTCTCCCCCCCTAAACCTACCTCATGAATTACTTTATCTATAATTTAGAATCGCATGAAAATTCGTTCAGTAGTTTTTGAGTTTATCGTCAACAGACGGACAGACTGTCAGACGTGGCAGACGACTTTGTTTTATAATATGTAATGAATCATCATTGGTACCATTGGTTCAGTTTTTGAATTAACATATCATCAGATATCAAATACTGAACCAATGGTACAGAAAGCAGTACCGAACCAACGTCGACATAATAGGGCTCATAATGGTTTGACACAATGTCAAGCGTTCGAATTCAAAATCGTTACGCTAGTGAGTGTTCGACCACCAACAGCAAAAATAAAGTGTCTTCACGCCGTCTGCTGCAATCTGCAATATTAAGTGCTAGTGATACCTTTAAGTTCATCATCACACCGATTGAACTACAGTAGCAAGCTGGACATTCCAAAAGAACCGTAAGTAGGTTTACATTGTTGATTGTAGACTTTTTGCTACCTTGGGGCACATGAATACTGAAAGCCGGGGGTGTAATCTCGTAAGCTCCTATAGTCTGGCTGCAACCGCTGTACCGAGTCATAGGTACGCGAGCTGTGAAACGTGGGGGCGAAGCAGTTGATTCTGACTATCTGTGTCGGACGCACATGGGATAAAATATCTAAAAATGGGTGGTGCGTTATCTCGAGATATCAAGACTGTCATTTTTCAAGTGGCCGAATATTTGAAGAAAAGAAAGATTTTATATCTCCAAGATTTAAAACTTTGTTTCATTTACATTGGTTCTTTATTTGTAGTTATCTAAAAATCATATTGTACAAAAACAGGAATTGGATATAAATATTATACTTTCATATCATAAGATCTGTCTGACACTAGTAATCTTATGTGAGCTCATGCTCTTCCCTTCCAACACCCCACCTCCGCGCGCATACCTAAGGCGCGGTACAGCGATTGCGGCCAGACTATAGTCGACCTGCATCATTTGGTGTCATTAACCTATACAAAGATTAATGATAACATTGTTTGATTTTGATAAAATATCACGATAAGTGTCAAGTAATTGGAAAAAAATCTATCATCTATAATTAGATACATAAACCGTTACGGTTACACGAACGTAACGTATGGTTTTAACATTTATAAAAATACAAGCGTAGACAAAGTCACGGGTGGACGTTATTTCATATATATACTAGTCAATACCATAATATCACATTGCTGTTTCCTCCTTCAAAACTGTTTTGATTCTTTATTCTAGACTATATATGAATTATTTCGGTGTGTTTGTCTGTTGTGTATTTTTGTAGCTAGACGGACACGGGCACGTTAGGTAGTATAGTAATATATAACAATGAAATAGAATAAATCGAATGAAAACAGACAATTGTGATTACATAGTCAATATTAATGGCTTCCACCGTATTCGACTGGCGAATACGAGTTGTTCAAAAAATTACTTTTCGATTTTTTATGTCGCCACGTTTTCAGGCGTATTATAAATGGTACAGGGAAAAATAGCTTTGACTCGGGAATGAAATGTTTCTGGCTTTACTCGTTAAATCCATTCGGTGTACGGTTTAATCAAGAGATGGATACCTAGATTCCGATGTTATTTATTTAACAGTTCCGAATTAACTCAAAACAAAGTGGACGTGTTAGTCCCATCTATAACTATAATTACAAAGCACTACATCGTGGATTATAACTTTAAAATAGGCATAAAATATGATAATGGAGATGTAAAGGCTCAATTAAAAATTCGATATTCTAACATAATTTTAAGTACTGATTAAAATAAAAAATGAGTGCGTGTGACCGTCACACGCGATTGAAGTAAAACTTCTTTGGCGTTATAAGAGATGGCGATTAAGTTAAAAATAAATACATCATATGAACATTTAAAAAGGTATTTATTGATGACGTAACACTAGTAATATATACATTTATTATTGTCGACCATTATACATTTTAAAACAATAATTTAATTACTATAATACTTCAAATATAATATGATTGGTTTATGATAAAAGAAATGAGAAACATAAATTCTACTCTACAAAATTTCTAAATTTCTTGAGAAAGCTGCATCAATAGTCGTGTCATATCTTGTTGTTGATTGAACTGGAGAATAACAAAGAGTTGCTAATAATATTTCCTGTGTTATTTAATTTCCGAATTAGCTGATAGATGGCACTACATATAATGAAGCTTTGATTTAATTTGTTACTTACTTACATTGAAACCAATTGGCAGCACGGTCGCGCGCCCATTACTACATAATTAATTCTATTGTATGATTTCTATTATTATTGAATTTAAAAAAATATTATTAATTTTTAAAATAAAATAGTTTTTATAATAAACATTGTAAAATAAAAAACTATTTACTGACAAAATCAAAAATATTTTAAAACTGTATGGTAAAGAAACGTAACACCATATTGCCGTAACGGACTTTCGTTGCACTGTCGTCCAGTTAAGTCCTAGTCCTACTAAAGAAGTCTTTTACTTCAATAATAATGATAATGGTTATGTATAATAATAACAGTTAATTAACATAATAATAATATCGTAAGTTTTGCTTACTGCACAAGCTACACTACACTTTTTTCATTTTATTTTTGGCAATCAATCTTTTAGTGGATTATTACTGCCATTGTCCAGTAGGTAATTATATTATAAGTCTCTTGGGATCATATAAAGGGTTGTGGCCCTCTTGTTAGAACTTTCCAGGGAGTTTTTGTAGCAAGACAAGATCTATGCTCCGTGATACTATTTCCCATTCACTTCTCTTATGCACAATAACCAAACAATATTACGTGTAACACCACCAATATAGAGTGGAATATAGAGCGAAATTCATTTCTTATTTTATTACTTTGGTACACTGATTGTTCAGTATCCTAATGATGGTACGGTACAGTGGCGACTGTCTTAGATAAATTACATCGGTATCCAATCTACTAAATTGCTTCTTCATATCTTTTTGAAAGTATTCGTATCAATGTGCTTCATGACTTTTGTCATTAATTGAAATCACATCGTATTACTAATACAACATATTTTCTACGCATAATTTCATAAAAAAAGAAACAGTTCTGTGTAGAAAAGTGTAGTGGAAATACTCGGAGGTTCTTCATGCCTGGTCGATGCGACATCCGCGTGCAGGTTATCAAAGGCTCGATGGACAAAACCATGTAAAAAAGTCCAAGTGCAGTGGAAATGCACGGATGTTCTTCATGCCTTAATTCTTGCCTGATCGATGCGACATCAGCGTGCAAGTTATCAAAGGCTCGATGGACAAAAGGATGTAAAAATGTCCTGTTAAGCAAATTTCGCTTTCTGATTGTATTTCCATTTTAGAGTTCTCTTTAAATGAATGATATCTTCAATAAGACGGTAACTTTAATATACAATGTTTTTTTAATTATTTTTTACTGACATACTTTAAATCACTTAAGCATGAGGCGAGAAATAAACTTCCTAATTTAATTTTGTCCTCTTTGATGCAATTGTCAAATGTCATGGAAAACGTTATACCAGCAGCTAAAACGATGAACAATGGCGTACTTATTACGATTACTATTTTACTTTAATAATTGTGTTTCATAAGAACGCATTCGTGGCAAACTTTTTTACTATCTGATTCGTTATTATGATTATCGAGGGCGTATTTACCCTAGGGTTATGGAGGCCATGGTGGTAAGCTACGAGGGGCGTTGCCATAAAACGAAAATAGCAAAAGTTAGACTCCGCGCTTTTGGGGCCGTCTCACTGATGATGAAAAAATTATATGTCTTTATCAGTTTTACGATTTTTTTTTACTTTCCCATCGTTTATTTATTCTATATAGAATGCATAAGAGTCTCTTAGGTTAGCAACGTTTTGTGTGTGTGCTTTTTATTCACTCTTTTCTTTATGAAGTACCAGACAGATATGTATTCCACCTGATGCCTGCAGCGCATAGCGATATATAATTTACTTGAAAAGGACCATGTTTTTGAGGCTAATATCATTAATTATGTCATATTGTTATTGTTTTCTATATTTTTAAATAGACTTATGAAACGGCAAATTTTGTAGGGCCAGCAGGCCGTAATCTCTGTTGCTCTTACGTCTGCATTTATTCCTTATCAAATCCCATAAATTTGTGATTTTCTAGTAAGAAACCAATTGATGAGAAGAGGATGGACAAATTTAACATTTTTATTATGCGACTCTGTGGTTGCTTGCTTGATTATATGTATATCGAGGTAAAACACTTCGTAATGGCATCGTAGATTGGCTACTTTCAAGTGAAAAAATTGTCTACAAACACCTATAGGTGTGTTCCGGTAGTTATACTTCAGAATTTATCTTCCTGTGGATTTAGCCTGTTCATCGTCTACGGCCAGTCTCAATAATCTACCTCTAGTAAGTCGCTATCTGAGATAGATTGTGTCTTCCAATCTATCTATGACTGGTGTTTCAATAATAGTATTCCTTCAAGCTCAGATAATGTCACAGATAGGATCTTCTAACTCCAGTTAAAAACGTCCCTGAGATACGTTTTGTTTCTGCGTTTAAAATATTTAGTATCATGTTTAAGATGAACATTATAAGTATATTTATATTTACTAAAATTATTATGATTCGCTAAAAAGTATACTTTAAAATAATTATTATTGAAAAGTAATATTTATTGAACGATGTTTGCTCTTATCGTTTTACAATCTACTAAAAATTCGAAACGTAAAGTAACAAAACGCTATTGTTGACTTGACTTAATAAAAGTCGACGTGATTTGCTGCTGTTTGTACTTTTTCTAAGAATATAGTATCCTAATATTGTTTACGTTTACATATTATAATATATAAGTTCAGATTCTGCAAATTCAGTTTCGTAATTTACTCGAATATCAAAACTATGATCTTTAAATTCTCCCTCACCTGAATCTCAATTAAATACACCGGCTTCATACAATTCAATATCATTAATATCACATAACAAATCTATGGTTTTTTTTTATTAAGATATATTATTTAAGAATCCTTCAATAACGCATTATCCTCCAAAATCGGGAGATAGACGAAGATCAAATAAAGGATAGTGTGAACAAAGTAGAGTTAACCGTAAAAATGTTATTAAAACGCTTTACTTTTTTTTCTATGAACTTATACAACTAGGGTAACGGATAGACCCTCCGGCAGGTAGTTTATAAGGAAAGATAGAATTCTTTATCTATCTGTGTTTATTGAAACGCAGAAACGGGCCAATATAAGAGACTGTAAAATGTACGAGTGCGACTACGTACGTTATCTACAATACATTTTTTCCAACATTATAATCAGAGAATCAATCTGAACTAACCTAGACCAGTGGTTGGCAACCTCACCACCCAAAAGAACCCAATCCAAATAATATAACATTGATGGTTTTTGAAACAGCCTTTGTTAAAGTTTCACTTTACTAGAGACATTTTTTATGGAAATAACTAAGATTAAAAGTACACTCTCGAACTTAGCTATGCCAAATACATGTTTCTTATACGTGTCTATTTTTGTAGGTTTGTTGATCCAAGAATGTTTACTTGTCCTTTAAAAGGGAAGTTAATAAAAAATATTCCATGTCAGCACTTATCATTCCGTAAAGAGCTGCAATAAAGGAAAGCTGCGTACACCTCACCACCCGTGGTATGCCGGCCACTGACTAGACTGACTAATAGACAAATAGATAGATACTAAACGTAGTTATAACAGCAACATCATCCGATCGCCCCGTATTCTTAGCACTATAGCAACAAAGATTGTTATGCTGACGATATGTCGCCGCTCGCCCACACACCGGACATCGGATGATGTATGATGGGAATGCATAGCCTACAATTAAGCTATAGAGTTTAAGAAAGTTAGTCTGTAATTAGTCACGTAAGAAATCAGTCGAATTAAAAAATCAATTCGCAACTTAATTTTGTATTTTTAAAAACGCTACGGCTGTTTCCCCAAGTTTGACTGGCGCAGCCTTGTGGATTTTTCGCGAATTTTCCGATCGCTATAATCGTAACCCCGAAATCGGTTTCGCGAGTAGCGACGAGAACGCGAAAACACGAACCAAATAAATTTGTCTCCCTGTGGGAAACCAGACTGTACGCGAATACCAGACTCAGGAGGACATGGGATCGAGCGGTTGGTGAGTAGACCTTTTCACTTCCCGTTTTTCATTTTCCCAGTCTTTTCCACATTTTTCCATCAACCCAAATCGTTGATATTACTGATTGCGTTTATCTGATTTTGTTTACACATATATCGGTAAATTATTGATTCTCGCGATTAGTTTGTGTAGTTATAAGTAAGTAAGAGTAAAATGGAAGCTAATTTGGCGGCAGCACGACGTGCAAATAATAGTTTTCAAACTGTTCCAGCAGAAATTCTATGTATAATTCCGAAATATGATGGTGATGAAAAATTATTAAATTTATTTTTATCTAAATGTGAGTATGTACTTAGCGGAAGTAGGATTGCGGGAAATGCGTCACAAGAGCTTTATTTATTCCATCTATTAAGCAGTAAGCTTACCGGGAAAGCTGCTGCTCTACTTAGTGATAACCCGAATATATCAACTTGGGAACATTTAAAAGACGTTCTAACTCAACATTTTGGTGACCCACGTTCGGAAGAATGCATAGCGCTCGAACTTGAGTCGATTAAACTTAATAACAGTGAATCGTATATCCAGCTCTGCCATAGAATACAAGACACGCGAAGTTCGCTATTTTCGAAAGTTAACAGACTTACCGATGAAGGAGTCAAAGCAGCCAAAATGATAATATACAACAACATGGCTCTAAATATATTTTTATATAACTTACCTGAGGAACTAATTCGAATAGTACGTTTGAAAGGATGTTCCAACTTGGAAGAGGCTCTTAGCATCGTAACGGAAGAAGTAAACTTCCAAGCTCAGTATAACGCTAAACATAAGGCGATTAAACATTATACAGTGCAACCACAAAATACACAAAATTCATTAAAACCGTCACCTATAGGTCAAGGCCTTAAACCTACATTTAATAACAACATGATGCCACAATTTAAGTTTGGCATCCCACAAAACAATTTCCAAGCAGGTATCCCACAAAACCAAGGGTTTAGACCTAATTTTGTTCAACGAAATCAATTTGTACAACCCCAAAGCTTTCAATTTAGGCCAGCCCTGAATCAGTACCAACGTAATATTAATCAACCGCACTTTGGACAGCCACGCGCGCCTTTCCAACACGGTGGATTTAAATTTGGAATACCTCAACAAGGTCCTAGGTTCGGCATGCAGAACCAAAGCAATATGCAACCCAACCAGTTTAAATTCGGTATACCCAACCAACGGCAGGCGCCTCAATTAGGCGACACGGACGTTTCGATGCGCACAGCCCCCGCTGTACGACAAAATATGGTTGCGAACGACCTATACTATATGGAGGAATCTAGCTCTTACCAAGATTATAGGCCCAATGATAACTATGATATGTGTTATGATACGAACGATATATATAATGAACAAGCGGAACAACCATATGACCCATCAGAAGGAGATTGTTATTATTTAGAAAATCACCATGTAAATGAAGTTCAGGATCCTGAAAATTTTCAGGACGCGGCCTCGAAAACTCCAGCGAGATAATAAATCTGAATTACTGTGATAGTATATTAAAATTACCCCATATTGAAATCCCTGAGATAAACTCAAAGTTCCTCATTGATACCGGAAGTAGCCGATCTTTTATCAGTCCGACAAAAGCCGATGAGTTTTTCAATGAATTCAAATATCATGAACCATTTACTGTTGTAAGTACTCATGCGCACAGCCTCCATAACGAAGTTATCTACATTCCATTGTTGAAAACGTTCAAAAGTACGCTACCTCATAAATTTTACATCTACGACGTAGACGGCCGGTATGACGGACTCATTGGAGCAGATCTTTTAAAAAAATTAGCGGCAAATATCGATATGAGAAATCAAATTTTACAGACACATAATGCCCAAATTCCAATTATATATAACCCTCCCTATGAAATAAACCTACCACCGCGATCTGAGACGCGAGTTAAAATCCCGGTGAACCTTCAACACGGAGATGCAATCGTAGAATTCTTGCAGTTTCAGGAAGGGGTACGAATGCCTACTGCCCTTATTAAGTGTGATAACTTCTTTGCGGATACGGTTATACAAAATACGTCAGACAAAAAGGTAGATATAATATTTAAGGAACCGTTTGAAGTAACAATATTCAAAAACGAAGACTGTGAGGTAAACGTTGTTAAAGACGACTGTATGATTGATGAGCTGCTGAAAGAAAATTTGAACAAAGTACGCCTTGATCATGTAAATCAAGAAGAACGCGAATGCATATCAAAACTTTGCTATGAATACAGAGACATATTTTATTGCGACAAGATACCATTATCCTTCACTAATGAAATAAAGCACAACATCAGGACGACTAATGAAGACCCTATCTATATTCGACCTTATCGTCATCCCCCTTGCCAAAATGAAGAAATACAAAACCAAGTACAGAAACTGTTGGAAGATAATGTTATACAGGAATCTTACTCACCCTGGAGTGCACCAGTACACCTGGTACCCAAAAAAATGGACGCATCCGGGGTACGAAAATATAGAATGGTAATTGACTACCGACGCCTTAACGAGATCACGATTGATGATAAATATCCGTTGCCAAATATATCCGACCTTTTTGACAAGCTAGGTAAATCTCAATATTTTAGTACTATTGATCTGGCGAGCGGATATCATCAAATAGAGGTAAACGAAGCGGACAGAATGAAAACAGCATTTACAACCCAAACGGGACATTACGAGTTCAAAAGGATGCCCTTTGGCCTGAAAACAGCACCCGCAACGTTCCAAAGAGCAATGGATAGTGTGTTGCGAGGCCTACAAGGTATACATTGCTTGGTATATCTCGATGACATCATAGTATACTCTTCCAGTCTCCAGGAGCATATTGATAAGCTTCGCAAAATATTTGAGCGACTTAGGGAAACAAACCTAAAGGTTACACTTGACAAATGCGAGTTCCTAAGGAAAGAAGTTCTTTACTTAGGCCATACAATTACGAAAAATGGCCTTATGCCCAACAATGACAAAATTAAAGCCGTTCTAGACTTTCCGTTGCCGCGAACAACAACCGAAATCAAGAGTTTCCTTGGCTTGGTAGGTTACTACCGTAAATTTATCAAAGATTTTGCCAAATTAACACAACCACTGACGTCATGTCTTAAAAAGAAAAATAAAATTGATTATACGAAATCAGAATACATCGAAGCGTTTGAAAGGTGTAAAGAAATACTAACAAACGCACCACTACTACAGTTCCCTGACTTCTCCAAACCTTTTGTCCTTACGACGGATGCATCCAATGTCGCTTTGGGAGCTGTCCTCTCTCAGGGACCAATTGGAGCCGATAAACCTATAGCCTATGCAAGCCGCACGTTAAATGATGCCGAGACACGGTACAGTACCATCGAAAAAGAGCTTTTGGCAATAGTATGGGCTACAAAACACTTTCGACCTTATTTGTATGGGAAGAAATTTACTATTTATACGGACCATAGACCACTAGCTTGGCTTAACTCGATAAAGGAACCAAATAGCAAACTAACAAGGTGGAAATTGCGTTTGGAAGAATTCGATTATAACATTGTGTACAAAAACGGAAAACAAAACTGTAATGCAGACGCATTGTCCCGAATTAAGATTAACATGTTAGGCGAAACAGATGACGTATCAATGAAAGTTAATATAGATGAAAAAGAACGGAAACTCAAGCGCCACATAACTGCCATAACAAAAGAAATTACACGACTAAGCAAAGGCGAAAACAGCGATCCTCACGCCTCTACATCACGCCAAAATACACCATCAGTGATTGAAATCTCGTCGGACTCAGAAAAAACTGTTAGTATCTCATCGACAGTAGATGACGGCAGAAGATCACCCTATTCGATTCCTTCGCTAGGTAGTACTACAGCAACAGCATCTGAAAGACCAAGTAACGAAAGTATAGATACCGTACACTCAGCCCGCGATATGGATACAGACGGTATGCCTATCCTTCAGGAAGCTATAGACACAAAACCAAACCAAATAATTGTTTATACCTGGAACAGAAATGAGTTAACGGTAAAAGATTTGTCGAAACCCAAACGAAGAATATTAGAAGTACACTTACCTACAGATAACACGGATTTAGTTAAAAGATTCCTAAAAGAATATACAAGACCCAAAATAAAACATTTCTTTTATTTCGAAAATGAATTGCACCGCAAACAGTTTTCAGATGTTACTATGAAACTTTTCCAAAAGGGGTCAGGGTCAGTTTTACGAATGTACCAAGAGAGTCGTTTTTATAGATGACGAACACGAACAACGAGACGTCGTCATTAAATATCACACAGGCAAAAATTGTCACAGAGGAATCAAGGAAACTCTAGTACACCTCAGACGAGTATTCTATTGGGATAATATGGATCAAATAGTTGCTAGCATAATTAATTCATGTGAAATATGTAAGAAAATGAAGTACGACCGCAAACCGTTGAAACCAGAATTACAACTTTCACAAACGCAAACTAAACCATTTCAGGAATTATTCATCGACACCTTCTCAATTGAAGGAAAACACTATCTTACAATTGTAGACGCCTTCAGCAAATTAGGCCAAGCGAATGAAATTAATAGCAAATCTACCCCGGAAGTAGTAAGAGCCCTACTGAAGTATTTCTCGATGTATGGCATCCCAAATAGAATCAGTTGTGATCCCGGCGTAGAATTCAACAATCAACTAATAAAGGAGTTATTAGAATTTTACAAAATCCACCTGCACATCGGTACTCCACACAACCCCAACTCGATGGGTATTGTAGAAAGGTTTCACTCTACCATTATAGAGATCTACCGAATTGCGAAATACGAACGTAAAATAACGGATGCTGCATCTGTCATGACCTATGCCATAATGGCATACAATAATACAATTCATTCAACCACCGGACTCACGCCGTTCGAGGTTGTCTTCGGACACACAGAATCCAACAGTGCATTTTATGTGGACTTTAACAAACAATTCACTCAACAACTGGTAAAGGAACACGTTAGGAAAACAAAATACCTGTATGAATATCTAACAGATAAGATGATTGATAAGAAGATGGCTATAAGAGAAAAGCGTGGTGGAGAAACAAATCTCGACATAGAGGTAGGAGATACGATATTTATCAAAGGAGTAAACACAAGACGCAGTAAGGATAAACCACGCTATCAAAAAGCTCACGTTACAGGTGGGCCACAGAGAAACGTCGTGCCCGTTATAACACAAAATAGAAATACCAAAGTTCCCATTAAAGACATCAAACGTCCTCCACAGGTTTGTACTTCTGGCGGTACACGTGATCCACGGCCAGGCCCTTCATCTGCAGCCGATTGACAAGAATCCAGGGCTTCTACCAGTAAAGGAAGGTCAAGCTGTCATCAGCCACGATAAATGGACTATTATTAAAATCCTAGACTTAAAACTTATTTACGATCAGTTAAAATTAAGTATAAACGATTATACAAAATTGAAGCAACATGTTGAGAGTTGCTTTGACACCAAAGCTTTTGATTCGGATTACTTTGAAGTTCAATCACAAACCGAATATGCTATGAACATAACTATAGAAAAATATAAGGAACTTGTTCCGTCATTGGTAAGAACTAAACGTGGGTTACTTAATCCCCTCGGAACACTGATTAAAACAATCACCGGCAACCTGGATAACGATGATGCTATAAGATACGAAAATTTAATACATGAATTAAAAAATAAGCAAGATAGAATAGCCAATAAAATGACGATTGTCACTGAAATGGTGGGTAACGTCGTAAAAATAACAAACTCTACCCGTTACAACTTCATTCAAATTAATGAAAGTATCAATGATATAAATCACAGTTTAAACAAAACAAGGTTATTTCAAATTGGTAATAAAATAATTCATCTTTTTAATATTTTTACAAATAATTTTCAAACTATTTATATCCGATTGAATGAAATTGAAACAGCTATTGCTTTCGCTAAAATAAAACTGTTACACCAATCTATTGTAGACACGGTGGAATTACTGACGTTGTTAAAAGACATCGAGAAAACTCATAACTTAATATATCCTGTTAACATAGATAACCTTATGAAGATAGAACAATGTATAGAAATGAAAGCATATTTTAAGCAAAATCAGATAAAATTTATAATGAATATACCCTTAATAACAAATGAAGTTTTCAATTACTACAAATTAATCCCATTACCCATCCATAATATAAACAATGGTCTTACCACTCTTATCCTCCCTAAATACCCTTACCTCCTAACGAAAGGACTGATAACCAAGCCGCTCTCCCAGCAATGCAGCGAGATTGATGAAGACCGCTTTTTGTGTTTTGAAGACAGCATATTCCCACTTGTTGAGGACAAATGTATTAACGAACTTATGCAATTTTCCTCGAACATTACAAGTTGCCATCCTGTCCCTATTGTCATCGAAGATGTGAAAGTCGACCTGATTCAACCCAATCAATGGATAGTTTATGCAAAAACTGAAACATTCCTAACCAAACATTGTGAAAACGAGATAACACAAGAAAGCATCTGTGGAACTTATCTGCTATCAATGGATGACGACTGTCACGTACAAGTAAAAAATGTAAACCTTAAAAAACATCAAACTCAAGGAAAAGATATCACCTATACGAAGTTCCCTGTAATTAATTTACCTAAAATATCACCTAAACCTTACGATATGCAGCGAAAACCCATCAGTCTCGATGGAATCGATTTGGCCGACATTCAGTTCCTCAATTATTTAGTGCAGAAAAGTGAACGTGAATATTATAATGATAAAAGTGAAAGTTATAATAGTGTTTTAGATAATAAGAGTGTTAGCATAGTACATGTCATATTTTATATTATTACGGCTACTTGTATCATTATGTTAGTTTATAGGAATAGAATTAAAAAACTATGTAAAAGGGATGAAAATCGAGATCATCCCCATCCTGAGGATGACCTCGAACTTACGGAGGGAGGAGTTATAACAGCAACATCATCCGATCGCCCCGTATTCTTAGCACTATAGCAACAAAGATTGTTATGCTGACGATATGTCGCCGCTCGCCCACACACCGGACATCGGATGATGTATGATGGGAATGCATAGCCTACAATTAAGCTATAGAGTTTAAGAAAGTTAGTCTGTAATTAGTCACGTAAGAAATCAGTCGAATTAAAAAATCAATTCGCAACTTAATTTTGTATTTTTAAAAACGCTACGGCTGTTTCC